>JAJDON010000045.1:0-52500 GCA_022036555.1 Microstegium vimineum
CTATGTGGATGACATCATTTCGGTTTCAACCAATCAAGAATTTTGTGAAGAATTTTGGCAAGATGATGGAAAAATGATTTTGAAATGTCCAATGATTGGTGAACTTAGCTACTTCCTTGGTTTCTTCAAATCAATCAATTGAAGAATGACACCTTTGTAAGTCAAGGCAAGTACAAAAAAGGATATGATGAAGAAGTTTGGCTTAGAAATTCTAAAGGAAATTAGCACTCCAATGGGCACTAATGGACACTTGGATAGTGAGCATAGTGGCAATATGGTGGATCAAAAGTTGTATCGGTCTATGATTGGAAGTCCTACTCTATGTGACGGCTCTGGGCCCGGATGTGATGTTAGTGTATGCAGGGTTGCAAGATTCTAAGACTCTCCAAGAAGTCACTTGAAGGTTTACAAAAGAAAAATGAGGTACTTGAAGCATACACAAGATTTTTGGATTGTGGTATCCCAAAGGGGTCAAACTTTGAGTTAATTGGATATTGGGACTCCGACTATGCGGGATGCAAGATTGATAGAAAGAGCACATCGGGCACATGTCAAATGCTAGGCATGCCACTTTTATCTTGGTCATCAAAGAAGCAAAATATTGTTGCACTCTCTACCGCCGAAGCCGAATACATAAGTGCGGGTATTTGTTGTGCTCAATTACTTTGGATGAAAGCAACTTTGGATGACTTTGGAATCAAATTCAAGCAAGTGTCATTGATATGTGACAATGAAAGTGTGGTGAAGCTAACCAACAATCCGTTTCAACATTCAAGAACCAAGCACATTATGTAAGGCACCACTTAAATAAGAGACCATCAACTAAAGGGTGATATCAAAATCACAAGTGTGCACCGATGATTAACTTGCCGACATATTCACCAAGCCACTTGATGAGAAGAGGTTTTGGAAGCTAAGGAATGAATTGAACATCCTTGACTTCTCAAATATGTGTTGATGCACCCCATATTTTGGCATGCCTCTCCTTCGAGCTATGCAAGGTACAAGTTGATTGACATGTCATTCATCCCCTTTTATAGGACTTGTTAGTGCATCTAGACATCAATTCATTAGGCTCATTCATGAAAAACAATGATTTGATGCTTATATGGTACCCACTATTACTTCTATGCTTGATATGATCTAGTGGAGCATATGACATATTTGTGGGCTTGCAATCCTGAGTTTGATCTAAATCATGAACTTCAAATGTTTAGCTCAACATGGGAAAGATAACCATTCTAAGATGTGTGAAAAAGCTTGTCCATGGTTTAAAAACCCAGTTAAATATCTTGGGGCAAGTAGTCTAAAATTGAACCACAACTAAGCTTCTCTCCAATAATCAATCCTTTTGAACACATCTTTTATGATAATAGATGACAAGGGGATAAGTAAGTAGTTAAGACAAAGAAAAATTAATTTTCAAAATTTTGAAAATGAAAACACAACAAGTAGGGGGAGCAAGCCTATAATAAAATTGTTGCATATATTTGTGCATCATAAGTGCCCCACTTGCATATGTACTTATATTCATGATATCCTTGTGTGGTGAATGCTAGAAAACCTAAATGATATGGTTGAGAGTCCCCCTGTGGTTTTTGGTTTTGAGTAATTGATGAAACCCACCTAAGTACTAACCTTGATCTCAAGTGTGAATCCAATGAATATGTTGGTAAAATGCCATGTGGTGGAGCAAGGTGGATCAAGTGGATGGCACAAGCTCTAGCATGGGGGTGGAAAGGAAAATGGTGTGAAGGCAAAGGTGAAAGCTAGGAACCATTTTCGGTTTGGTGATCAAGAACATCATAGAGGAATGTGATCACGTTTAGGATAGAAAGTCGTACTATCAAGGAGGGAGCTCTTAAGTATGATTACGGTTATCATGTGTCACTAGTTCATATGCTTGCATTAAAATCAATTGAACTAGTGAAACAACCAACTAATTCCAAGATAATTGTGAACTAAAAGCTAACACACGTGCACAAGTGTTTGGATCACTTGTGTTGGCTCTTGGAAGCTTGGAGAAGTTGGAAAAGTGTTTGGCAGCTCAAAAGAGCTTTTGGACAGAGGTCCGGTACGCAGGAAATGTGGCCGGTCCGGACCATCGGAGATGGGCCCGGGAGGCATCCCCCTAGCTGGCTTAGCTGAGGAGAGGCATCCAGACGTTGTTTGCGGCCCCGGACGCAGGGCATCGGAAACGTGCGTCCGAAGTCCTTGTCCTCTCTGTTGCTCTCTGTGGGGAAGTGGCCCGGACGTAGGGATGGTCCGGTTGGGGATCGGACTTGCGTCCGGAGGTGTAGTGGAGCAGAGGGTGCTCTCGGGTGCGCTCGAGCGCCCGGAGAAAAAATTTCCGGATGCAGAGGCTTTTGGTCCGGACCCCACTGTTGCGTGTGTCCGGAGCCCATGGCGAGAAGTGGTGCGCTGGGGGGGAGAGCGGGAAACCGAGCGGTTTGAACTGGCCGGCGATCGGACACAGGCACGTTGGCAGGACGGCGCTGCACGCGCATTCGGAGCTTAAGACCAGAGTTTTTCTCAGAGCCTTTGGGCCCCTCGGCTGGCAGGGTCCGGGACGCAGATGATGGCCGGACCCTATGTGAAAAGGGGCGTCCGGAGGTTAAAATAGAGAAGAGGAAAAAGGGTGGAAACGGCTAGTGTTTGAGTGTGAGCTAAAATAAGGTGTTTAGGCCTGCCCTTGGGGCATTCTCTTGCACTCCTACATCACTCATACACTTGTGCTTTCTTGAGAAGCTCCACCACTCATCCTCTAAACATATTTGACATTTCATGAGAGATTGAGTGAATCCAAGTGCATTGCTTTGTTGATTGCATTCTAGTGGCACTTGGGTGATCGTCGTCATCGCAGAGCTCTTGTTATTCTTGGAGGTTGCCATCTCCTAGACGGCTTGGTGCGACAGGATCGTTGAGCGGAGGAAAGGTGATTGTCTCGGCTCGATCGGTGGATTGTGGGGGGTTTTCTTGAACCTCCCCCACGGGAGATTGCGAAAGGTATCTCTAGTGGTTTCCCTCGAAGCTTGTGGATCCCCATCTTGAGTTGGTTGTGCGGCACCCGGTGACGGGTTTGGCTTGTGTTTGGGCCAATTAGCGCGTGACCTCCAAGTGGGTGTATCGCTACAACGAGGACTAGTTTGTTGGCAAACAAGTGAACCTCGGTAAAAAAATCATTGTGTCAACTTGTCTCCCGGGGATTCATATTGTGATTGGTTATCTATTGGATTATCTCTTCACTTTTGGAAATAACCATTCTATCTCTAGCTTTGCATTACATTCTTTCATTCTTGCAAAGTAGGCCTCTAGCTTAGTTTGTGTAGCTTAGTCTACTAGAACTAGTTATCTAGCCTTTTGTGTGCGACATAGAACTCTTCTTGCTAGTAACTAGAATTGGTAGGTGGTTTGCATAACCATAGAGCTAGAGGAAACTTACTTAACGTTGTGTTTTATTCTAACAAGTTTGCTTAAGTGTTGTTGTAGAAAATTTTAATTAGGCTATTCACCCCCCCCCCTCTAGCCATTCCTAGACCTTTCAAGTGGTATCGGAGCTAGTAAAACCGTACTCAAAGGCTTAACATCCCACGGTGTTAAAATGGCTCAAATCAACAACACCAAGAGGGCACCTAAGTTCGATGGCAACAATTATAGATATTGGAAGGCCTTGATGACCACCTATCTTAATCAATAAAACTGGAGATATGGTTGGTGGTCTACAAGAAGTTTGAGGTGGTTAATGAAGTGGCACCTACCCCGGCCCAAAGAAGAGAAGCTCCAAAACATGATATTTCTTTGAGTCCCAAATTCATGAAGCAATCTCAAGAGAATGTTTGAGCCAATAAAGAACCTTGAAAGTGCTCAATGAGCAGGGAAAAAACTTGAAGAGTCTTTGAAGGGACTCAATCCATGAAGGGAGCCAAGGATACATCTTGAAGGAGAAGTTTGCAAGCTTCAAGATGAAGGAGGAGAAAATGTGTCGGGAATGTTCAATAGGCTTGAGGTGCTTGTCAATGACCCTCAAGGCCCCTTGGTGAGAAAGTGGAAGACAAGTATTTCTCTTCAAATTTTTGAGGAACCTTCCCTCAAGATTTGAGATGCTTGTCACTCTATTGGTGAGGATGGATTGGACACAATGACACCAAACCAAGTTCTTGGTGGGGTGATTACCGATGCCACCTTTAGAGAAACAAAGACAAGATTACAGAAAAACAAGGAGAAGAAGGTGACAAGAAAGATGAGAAGAAGAAGTGTGGCATTCAAAGCCCACATCATCATCTAAGGGCAAAGCAAAGTGTGATGAATCAAGCAATGATGAATGCTCAATCAATGATGATAAGATGATGAAGAAGAGATGGCCCTCTTTGCCCAGAAATTTGGCAAGTTCATGAAGAAGAAGGGCTATAGGAGCTAGAAGGAAGAAGAACTCCTTCAAGAGCAAGAACAATGACAAGAGGTGTTTCAAGTGCAATAGCAAGGATCACTTCATTTCGGAATGCCCTTTTCATAGTGAAATGAAGATGATACAAAGGGCAAGAAGAAAGAAAGAAAGAGATCAAGATGTTTCTCAGAAGAGCAAGAAAGGAGGCTCAATGTTGTCACTTGGGATAGTGATACAATGATGATGAGAAGAGATCAAGCAAGAAGAAGGCTCTTGCTAGTATTGCTATGAAGAACAAGATCTCTCTCTTTGCCCACTCCATTCGACATGCTTCATGGCTAGGCAACTAAGGTACAATCCGATGATGAGTGTGACTCTAGTGATGATGATGATGATGAACCCACTAAAGATGAATTAATTGACATGTTGGATGATGCTAAGCCTCATTTTGACATCAAGAGAAAGGAGTGCAAAGTGTTGCGAAAGGCTCCAAGCTCTCAAGCAACCCTTTGATGAGCTCAATATTTCTCATGAGAGGCTAGAGGCAGCCCATGAGAAGCTTGGCAAGCTCACTCTAGCTTGAAAAGGCTCACTCACTCTCTTGTTGGCAAAAGGAGAAAGAGCATGTTTCAACATGTACATGGGAACAACTTGTGATATAATTGATGAATCATTCTATCAACCCATCATCATCACCCCCAACTAACCCTTCTTGTAGCACTTCTAACTCTACCTCTTCTACTAGTGATGTTGTCATTTGTGACACTACACTAATGGTTGAAAATGAGACTCTTAAAAAGGGAGGTTGGTAAGCTCACTCTAGTTTAGGCAATGCCTATGGTGGAGATGCCCGCTTGCTTAATGTTTGGGGTAGCCAAAGGGTTTTCTCCCTTTGCAAAGGGGACATGCTATACCCCCAAGAGAGGCAAGGCGGCTTTGCAACTCCAAAGCCTCGCTTTGTGAAGAGCAAATGGTCGGTTTTGCTCTATTTGGCAAACTAAACCAAAGCAAGATAAAATTTACACATGCATCTATTCGGTTTGATTCTAGTTATATGCTTCCCAAAGGGGAAAAGAAAGGTGTGATAGCTAAGTACATGGGTACACCCAATGAGAGCCAAAGAATAAAGCTATTTGGGTACCAAGTCCTTAGTCACTAACTTTGGGGACCCAAGCAAGTATGGGTACCTAAGAAGAATTGAATTGTTTTGTAGGTCAACTATAAAGCTGGAGGGAGGCATTGAGTGCTTGATACTGGGTGCACCAACATATGACTGGAGATTCAAGAATATTAAACTCTATCAAGCAAAATGATTGCAATGAGATTGAATCTATCACATTTGGTGACAATAGAAAAGGCAAAGTCAAAGGGCTTTGATAAGATTGTTGTTAACACCGGATTTTTGCACGATGACAAGGGGACCAGCGCGCGGTAAGTCGGCAGACATAGATGCTCAGAGCATTGGGCCCAAATCCCATGCGGTCGGTTAATTCCCAGATCGGTGATCGTTTCATGCAATCGGTTAATCAGAAGAAGGGGGGTTTTTATCGGAGCGACCAAAGGCGGCAAGTGAGAGCCGAATTGGTAACGATAGCTGTGATAATTAGGCAATGAAGACTCCAAAGGAAACCAAAGTAAAAAATATTGTATTTCTTCCTTAATATTTTGTAGTTGTGTCCTCTTGGACTAAATGTCATAGCCAGGGTATAATATAAGCCCTTAGCTATTGTAAAAAGGGTTCAAAAACCAAATCAATACAACCGGCCCCGTGCCAACTTCGAGTCTTTTTGTCGTGTCATCGAGTTCTTCGGAGAGGAATCATCGACCCGTCGCCCTTCGTAAGTCTTGGCAACCTTGTTATAATGTATAGTATCATGCGGTGGATTTAGATGTTGATGCAAGCAGTCTTGTTTGTTGGTAAAATGGTCGTGCGGCGGACCCCTTGATTGATAATCGAGAAGTCTTCACTTACGTTTCGTTTACAAGTAGATACCGTGCGGCAGGGTGTTTGCATGAAAATGCTTAGCATAAGTAAGGTAGTTATCGGCTTTATTAGATTTGGAAAGATCTAATAGATTCATTAATTTATCATGTCTTGCATGTTTTATATCTCTTACCCCAATTCGGCTAAATTGCCAACTTGGGTTTTGCTTTAAAAACCCATATTCAAAATTAAAAAAGTTTTGTTTGTTTCTCCTTTTCCCCCGCCCGCGCGTTTCGGAAAACGGTGGTTTATGTGCTTTTATGTCTACTTTAGCCGAATGTTCCATAAAAACCTGTTGGCAGATAGCTTTCATAAATTTTATGTCGTTTTTTAAATGGCCTCAGGGCCGTACTAATTTGGGAAAGTACTTCTTCACATGCACCAATGAGAAGAAGCTAGTCGATCTTATGGGCTTAAAGACAGAAGGCTAATGAGATCCCCCAGGAGTATCTCTGTAGGTTCAGAGAAACCAAAAACCTCTGCTTTTTCTCTGAATTTACCAGATGACCAGTTGCCAGGGATGGCAGTGGCGGGCATGCAGCCGAACATCAGAGAGAAGCTGTTGGGCATGGACTTCGAGGACCTTGGTCAGTTGTCACAATGTTTGGCAATGATGAGTAACCAAGCTAAAGGGTTCAAAAGAGAAAACCCCATTTTCAGAAAGGTGATATGGCTAATACAGTGTATGAGAGTTTCCGGGAAGAGGCAACAGAGTTCGAAGACGAGGATGAGATCGCCACAGCCGAATTGGTCTGGGCAAAGGAACCAATCAAGTCAATCAACGATGGTTGAGGCAGTAGAAAGGTACTTACGACTTTGATGTATCCAAATCAGACAAGTTGTTCGAGTTATTGCTCAGGGAAGGACGCATCAAGCTGCCTAAGGGGCACCCAAATGCTGCGTCCTGAAGGAGTAAAGGACAAGAGATTTTGCGGCTACCACAACACCAATTCTCATGCCATCAATGATTGCTGGGTTTTCAGAATGAAGATCCAAAAAGCTATTCAGGGGGGACATTTGATTTTTTGACAGCAAGATGAAGATTGACGCTAATCCTTTTGCACAGAACACAGTTCTTTCTCTATGAATATGGTTGTCGTGGAAGACTCCAAGGGCAAGGGCGAGATGAAAGTGCTGCCCTCAGATAGAGCGAAGAGGACTGGTGTTGTTGACCCACATATGAGGAGCTTCGGCAACGAGGACAGTTCCAGATTTAGCCGAACTGAAAGAGGGGAAGCTTCCAAACCCAGGGTTACAACGCGGATCCTGTTAAAAAATGACAAGGGGAGCAAGAGTAGTATCAGAGGAAGATTGCATTACGAGGAGCAGAGGTTCATAGAGGAATGTCAGAAGCATGGGGAAGAAGTGTATCAGAGAAAACAAGAGCGCTTGAGAGAGCGGGAGCAGTCTCATTGGGGATGCTCGTTTTTTAAAACATTGTTGGAATGAAGGCCTAAAGCTGCCTACTAGAGATAATTGCCCCGAATGCAGTGATCGGTATTCGGGGTATAGGCAGTCCTGGGTCAACCGTCATCCGGTCCATGAAAGACTTGGAGCACATTTTCCCGGGGGACGATCGGCGTTTAAAAATAGGAGACTCAAAGGATCGGGAAGTTAAAAGGTTTGTCGATCAAGAATGGTTCGTTCTGAGGAGAGAGAGCACCGGGAGTATGCATGGTAGAGCGAGCCGTGGTGTCCACCAGGTCTGAAGAAGACCCAGGAAAGGAGGGTGAAAACGCTTGAGGAACAAAGAAATGGCACAAGTGATCGCCGAACAGAAACCGACAGGGCATCCTAAGGAAAACCCATGGATACGCCCTGTTCGGCTGATACGTACATGGCCTTTTTCATTCCATCAGAATTTATAACTCCCGAGGCCCCAACATATCCAAGAAGAAGTGTCTTCATATGCTGATGAGAGCGAGTATCAGAACCTGTGGCCCAGCTTGTCCTGTTCAACAAGCAGTTTTCCCGATAAACCGGCCGGGACATTGACACTTGAAGGCACTTTACGTGAAGGGATACATCAATGTCAAGCCCCTGACCAAGATGCTGGCAACCCTTCCGACACTCAGGGGGCAGTACCCGTCGAGTTGATGATTGGATCAAAGACTCTGATCACTCCCTTCTTTGTCATAGATGGCAAGGGGGGCAATAGTCTGCTATTGGGAAGAGATTGGTTTCCATGCTAACTGCTGCATACCTTCAACCATGCATCAGGCTCTCATTCAATGGGTTGGAGATGATGTTGAGTTTGTTTAGGCCGATGATTTCAGTAAGTGCTGCGGGCAGGGGAACCTGTCTACTGGGAGAAATTTTTGGGGAATTTACCTCGGCATATCCCTAGGGATCTAATGGGCCAAAACGACCAGAAGATGGCCCGGCCCACAAGACGTAGACGTACGGCACACGACGGTGCACCGTATGAATAGTACCATATTGGCTACTTTACTTGTAACTTTGTCCTTCGGCCCTATATAAGGAGGGACGGGGACCCCCCCAAAAACACGATCTCATCACATCTTGTAATCTATATCTCAGATCAATACAGCCACCAGAACACAGGACGTAGGGTATTACGGCGATTTGCCGACCCAAAACTGTCTAAATCGCCGTTTTCTACGCTCTCTGTGTTACGCTTGATCGCCGTCGCCACGCCTCCCGCCTACAATCTACTCCCGTAGGGTACCACCTGGGTAGACTGCGATGTATATTTCGTCGACAGAGTATGATGGGTTCGATTGTTTCTCTGGAAAGATTTGGGGGGAGAAGGTCCTGTGAATGTCCCCTAGCAAGGGCCAATAGCCGATCCAAGCAATCCGCTCTGAGAGTAATTTTTTAATGGGAACACGATCAATGACAGCGAAGGGAAGCTAGGACGTGGCTTCATGTCGGTCGATAAGCTAGAGGAGATAAATGTTGGTGATAGTGTTAAACCAAGGCCGATGTTTATCAGTGCCAATTTAGACCAAGAGCATAGGTTGAAAGCTGATAGACCTACTAAAAGAATTCAAAGATTGTTTCCCGCTTGGGATTATACAAAGATGCCAGGACTAGATCGTTCTATCATTGAGCATAAGTTGCCGATCAAGCCTGGATATCGTCCCTTAAAAAACCCCCCCCCCCCCCGGGAAGATTTACAAAGAAGAGGTACTGACCGATGTAAAGAAGGAAGTTGAAAGATTATTGGAGGCAAATTTTCATTCGGCCATGCAATATGCAGATTGGGTTTCAACATAGTCCCGGTATACAAGAAAATGGAAAGATGGGGGTCTGCATTGATTTTATAAATCTCAACAAAGCACCCCTATGGATGGTTACCCGATGCAATTGTCGATCTGCTCGTCGACGCGTCGGCTAGTTATGAAGTCATCAACTTTATGGATGGTAATGCTGGCTATAACCAAATCTTCATGGCAATAAAGGATATTTCAAAGATACCCTTCAGATGCCCTGGTCATATTGGTTTGTTTGAATGGATTGTCATGATTTTTCGGTTTTGAAGAATGCCGGTGCAACCTATCAAAGAGCTAATGAACTTTATCTTTCACGGTTGATCGGCAAGATTGTGGAAATCTATATTATCCGTGGTGGCAAGTCTAGAAACCATGAGGGGCATTTGGCCCGATTTGAGGAAGCCCTTGGAGTGCACTAGGAAGCATGGTTGAGGATGAACCCGAATAAGTGTGCCTTTGGAGTCTCGGTTGGTGAGTTTTTAGGCTTTCTGGTCCATAAAGGAGGGATAAAAGTCGGCAAGAAGAGCATGGAAGCAATGGACAAGGTGGTACCTCCAACCAATCTCACAAAGTTTCAATCATTGTTGGGCAAGTTTAAATTTTGTGAGAAGATTCATATCAAAACTTGTCAGAAGGGCGTTGCCCTTCTCTCCACTATTGAAGCTTAAAAGATCAAGAGTTTGTGTGGGGTGACGTACAACAAAAGGCTATTGATGAGATCAAAGAGTACATGAAGGCGCCACCCGTGTTGGTACCTCCACAGCTTGACAAGCCTTTAAGTTGTATGTGGCGGCCGACAACCTGACAATAGGGTCGGCCCTCATGCAAGAGTTTGAAGGGAAAGAAAGAGTAGTAGCTTACCTTAGCCGAAGCTGCTGTTTTTACTAAATGTACCAAGCTTGGCAAAATTGTTGAAGTGGGAATGTGAGGGGTTTTTGGGTTTTTTAAAGTGATAAAACATATTTTTATTTTTTTCCCCAATTTTAAATGGAAGAATTGGCAAATTTTTTTTTAGCTCTATCAGAATTTGATTTTAAGGAAAAAATGGGCCCAAAAGCAGTAAAAACCCCCGGTTTTTATTGCCGTTTTTGTTCCCCAAAAAACCGTGTTTCCTTCTGTTTGGAAGGGGAAACCATTGCCCCTTTGGGGACTTTTTTTTTTTGGGGGGTTTTTCATTTTTTGGGAAAATTTTTTGGTGGTGCTGGTATTCTCTTGATTTCCCCCAGGGGTTTTTAATTTTTGGGAAAATTTGCCATCCCTATTAAATTCGGGGTTTTTACTAACAATAAAGCAGAGTATAAAGCATTGCTAAAGGGGGGCTCCAATGTTTGGGCAAAATTGAAGGTTGTTGCTTTTGAGGTTTTGGGGATTCCGAGCTGGAAATTTAAACCCAAAATGATCGGCCAATATGAGTGAAAAAAAGTGATATTTTAAAAGGAATATTATGAAGAGTGTCGGGGGAGTTCTGAAGGTTTCCGGGTTTCCCCCCTTTGGCATATATCCCTGGGGGGAAAAATGAAGAAGCGAATAGACAAAATCAAACTGCTTCGGGATACCGGAGGGTCAAGAAATTAACACTTTGGATGAAGGTGGGTAATCGTGACGGGAAAGAAAAAAATTCCCGATTATTTAAAAAACCCAAACCCCCAAAAGGGTTTTTTTTTTTTTCCCCGGAAAGCTAAGATATAAGGCTTTCAAGTTCGTGTCCTTGATGACCAGTTGTAAAACAAGTCCATAGATGGAGTGCCCCCTCAAATGTTTGAGTGAGAGGAGCCAGAAAGCTGATGTATGAAGTGCTGGAGTATGTGGTGCACTTCAGTGGGCTTACCGGATGAAATGGAAAAAAAGGGGCGGGTTTTTTTTTGGGCCCAACCATGCTTGATTTTTGTTTTGAATTTTTCAAAGGATGTCAAGCTATCAGAGTTTTTGGTAATATTCAGAAAACCCCCAAAAGTCGGCCTTAAACCCAATTGTCAAGCCTTGGCCGTTCGAGGAGGGGGCATAAGATTTGATCGGTCAAATTCATCCTCCATCTAGTAAAGGACATAAGTTTTTTGCTTTGGTACAGATTATTTTGCAAAGTGGTTGAAGCATTCCCCTAAAAAAAGGGTTTTATCGAAAACCCTGGTCAAATTTTTTTAAAGGGGCTAGAATTTTACAGATTCGGGATCCCTCAAACCATAAAAAACAGATCAAGGGGGCTCAGTTTACTTTTGGCCGGGGTTTTTTTGATTTTGCCGAGGAGAGGGAATCAAATTGTTTCAATTTCCCTTTTTATACACAAGCCAATGGCCAAGCTGAACATCAAACAAGATCATGATAAAAAAATTTTCTTTAAAAAAATTTTTTGAAAAGCCCAAGAAAATGGGGATTTTGGTTCTGAAGAAGCTTTGTGGGCTTAACCCAATGGCTTGTATGGATTACTAAAAGGGCTCCCATGAGTTGGTTTAGGGGGATCATGTTTGGGGTTCCAGGGGAAAATACAATCTAGATCCAGCGAGTTACATTGTAGAAGTTTTTAGGAAAGAAAAATTTTCAAGGATCTGATGATGGACGAATTAAAAAAGATTTGCATTTGGTTTTTCAAAATTTGGGAAAAAATTGAGAAAAAAAAAGGCGTGTTGCCAAAGGGATTATAACAAAAAGGTTAAGGAAAAACATTTTGTAGAAGGAATTTGGAAAGGGGAAAAAAATATTGCCGATGGGGGGAAAGGGGCCCGAGCGTTCGGCAAATTTGGGTTTCCCAAAAAGGGGGGAAAGGCCCCCTTTTTGATGGTAAGGTGCCCCGCCTGGCAATTTCGTTTTATCTTGAAAACTCTATTGGGGGGGAGGAAATTTGCTAGAGCAAAACAAGGGAAAAGGGTTTTTTAAGAGATTTTTCCCAGTGTTGAGGTTGGTACTTAAAAGGACTTAAAGAAACTTATGCACGTTTGCCGATACGGAGTTTTGCCTTTAGCCAAAAAAAATTTGTGAAAAGCTCAGAAAATAAAGGAACGGTATGGTTGCCTTTAGAGTAAAAATCAAACAAATCGTGCAAGCATTCTCCCGTTTTTGGCCGTTCTCAAAAAAATTTCAAACAAGGAAAAAAACCGGGGTGGGGGTTGAATATTTCACAAAGCAAGGTTTTTTAATAAGGCTCCAAAATTACAAACTCCCTCTTTAAAAAACCTTTTAAAGGGGGCCAAATGGGCATTTTTGTGACTTCAAAAAGGGGGGGGTCGTTTTACTTCATAGCTCTCCAGAAGATAAATCGATGTCTTCGCCCCTTTTCTGGAGGCACTTGACCACAGAAGCCGGTTGGTGGCAGAGAAATCCCCCACCGCTTTTGAGTAGCCCCTTTGTCGATAGCCCCAGAGTTACTTCGGGGTGCTGTCTGGATGGCGACTTGATTAAATGGGGCCCTTTCCCCTTTGGTCAAGGCGTGCCTCGGCAGTCTCTCCTTGGGCGTTACCTTGTGGGGGCGATCCTGTTCGGGGCGGCTTTAAAGGCGCTCATTCTCTGTAGAAAGGGGTTAAACGAAGAGGGGAAATGGGGATGAGCAACAGGTTAAAAATTTTAAGGGTTTCAAACAGGATTGTTTTTCGGAAACCTGTGATGACGTCACGGGAGTTTTTCCCAATGGTCCTCCCATCGAGTTGATAATGATATTGTTTGGAGTCTTCTCCAACTCTGTGGGGGCCTTCATCTCTCTCCCCCTTGAAGGAAAACCGCCTCCGCAGGGTGTAGGGGCGTCGAAGCGTCGGAACTTAAACCCAAGCCCCGGGGGTTGGAAGGTAGGAGCCTGAAGAACCAGAGGAGCGGGAATGGACCCCCGGCGGCCCTGCTCCCAAACCGTGGGGAAAGGGTGCTGGGGGTGGTGGAGATGGAACTGATCCCGATGGGGAAATTTGAAATAAAGGTACAAGGATAAAAAAAGACCCAAAGTTTGAAAGGGGGGGAAGAAACTAATTCTTCCCCAACGTTTGCCGATTGCCCCCTTTTCTCGGCTCCCTTCGGGGGGCTCCTTCGGCGGGAAAGCTTGTCAGGGATTGTCGCCTCCCGCCATTGTTACTGTGGGGAGTTGGGGTTTTTCCCTAGGATTGGTTTCAACAGAAAGGGTGAAGACAAAGGGGGAGGTGTTTGATTTGGAAAACCGTTGACGGGGTTTGAAAAAGGGAAAGGTTTATTTATGGGCCGAAAAAAAAAATCCCAAACGGCGACTGGGGTTTTCCCCCTTCTAAATTTGGGGCTTTTTGGGGAAGGGGCCAGGTCGAGTATATAAAAGGTCGCTCGGCTATTTTTCCTAAACCAAAATTTGATTGGCTATTGAAAGCCAGAGGTGAATCGGTTTGCTGAAATGGGGGAAAAATTTAACAGAGCTGATTTTACATCATAGGGGTTTAGGAATATATAAGGGGGAAGCCCGTAATGAACACCCGTTTGGGAAAACCCAAAATTTGTGCTTGTTTGGCCTATTACAACCCAAAATTCCTATTGGTTAAATAGTTGACAAATGGCATCAAAGGGTTTATTCTTAAATTCGGTTTGACCTGGCCCAAAACCTTCTGGTTGCATCTTCAGAGTTTGGGATGCTAAAACAGCTTTGCCTTGAGTTTTGGTCTTTTTTAAGGACAGCAGAAAGCTTTGATGGGGCGCCCCCCTGGGGAAATTTGGGGAAGTCTAGCATCTTGGATTTGTTTAATTGGATTTTGGCATTCAATTTGGTAGTTGAGCCTCTAGCCTAAATTTTTTCATCCTCCATTTGGGCTTCAGCTCTGGTCCAGAGTTGAAAAAAATTCCTAGCAGTTGAATTTGGGAAAGCAGGAATCTAGCTTTTGTTTTTTCAGAGATTGTTATCTTGCAAAAACAACTCTGGAAGCTATGTTTTTATTGGCTCTTTTCAACAGCAAAGTGATCATCAAGTTTAGCGCAGATTCCAAAGAAGCCTTTATTGGGATATGGAAGATCTTGGGTTTATGAGCTCGATGATTCTTTTATTTTGATCTGAAAACTTGGACCAAGATTTTTGATGTCTTTGTTCAGCCGATTACTTTAAACCTGAAATCGGGCTTGATTTTCTGCTGATAAAGTTTGCTGGGAGGTTTGGGTTCTTCACCCTTTTCACTGATGAAATCATCAAAAAAGAAGGGTAATAGTGGTCGGTTTGGTTGTTCCTTAAGAGAGGAAGGAATGTTAGCCGATTGGGGAAAAAATTTCTGAAAGGATAGTTTAAGGAGGTATTTTTTACCTGTTGTGTTTAATTTGGGCCCCCCGGGTGGACTGTGTTTTTGATCTAGTTAGAGACTTGATTGGATAACCCCAAAGGGTGGGTGATCCCAGAGCTGGACCGAGGAATGTTCTCCTCTCAGTCCCTAGAATTTTTTCTATTTCTAGCAATACAGGTGGTTTTTGTATGAGAACAGAGGATAAATGCTTCATGGAAAGGAAGAAGGTAATTAGCCGAAAAGTAAACCCCCAAAAAGTTTTTGGGGGTTTTGTGGGGCCCTTGTACTTTGGTTTTTATGGTTTTTTGTATTTGCAAATTCATGGGTATTTTTGCATCCCCAAATTGGGGCTTTAAGAGGGGGTATCTGCTGTTGGGAAATTGCTTGACCCAAAGGGGTTTCAACATTTTGGCCCCCCCGAAGAGGAGTCTTCATGAAGAATTTTAAAGTGGGGCATCGTAGCCCCAAAGCAGGTTTAGACCCAGCTTTTTTAATACTTCACTCTTTTTTTAGGAGGAGTAGGCTCGAAATTCCCCAATTTCAAAGGCCAAAATTTCAGAATGAGAGATAAATTTAGGGAAAAAGGGGAAAAAAAATAGTGCAATGAGAATACCTTCCCCTGTCAGAAGAAAAATTTGGGGGTACAAACTTGGGACAAAGGATGCATGGTAAGTTGAAAATGTATTGTGCCCTCTTGCCACCAGAGGGAGGGAAAAAGGGGGTGGGGAAAAATTTCCCCTAGTCCAAATGGGAAAAGGGTTTATATGTTGGTAAATCTTTTTCCAACCAAAAACTTTTCTGGCTTTTGTTTCATTAGTGATCATCCCTGTATCTTTTGTTTTATGAGAAAAAAGGGGGTTTTGGGGGGCCCCGGGGTCCACATCCAAATTGTTGGATGCCATGTTGGGATTGTAAAATTTTTCTTTGTGGGATTCAAATTCTCCCATGATAAAATTCAGCTGGTGGGTTTACATGGCTTGATAAAGGGAAATTTGAAAATTCCAATGGATACCTTATCAGAACAGCCGGGACTCAAGTTGAATTTGAAAGGGGAAAGGGTTTAAAATTTCATTTTCTCTATAGGGAAGCCAAAAGCTTTATTATTGAAGTTTTAAAGAACGCTTTAAAGGGTGACCAATACCCATGTCAATACTGATGGATGGAGGGTTCCCCATGGTTTGCGGGCTCTTGGTTTTTGCTGGATAACCCTGGGCATATTTAAAACCAAAGGGGAGCTCAAGTTGTGAAGATTTTCAGTTTAACTCCCTTGAGTATTGGGTTTGAAAACCACATTTTGAATGAACCCCCAAGGGCCCAAATAACAAAAAGGGGGGTTATCCTTCCCTTTGGTACATTTGAACAAAATTTTGATGCATCATATGGAAAACGATCCTAAAAGTTATTTACCAAGAGGGTTTAGTGTCCCCGCAGCAAAAAACCTCATCCATTATCATGTGATTTAGGGTTGGCTCTTTTGGGTTTTTCCACAGAAGAAAAACCCTGATACCCCAAAATATTCATAAAGGTTTTTGTTTTCCTTTTCAAAAAACAACACCAGCTGTTTCCCATGAAAAGCTTAAATTTTTACCCAACCCATCCCCCTTTTCGGATTTGACAGCTCTCTATTTTTTTTTCCCCCTTTAAAAACTGGCAAGGGGTACTGGCTTGGCACATTCAAGCCATTTTATCAGGGAAACGTCGGGCCAAAGTAGGAGTCTTCATACCATGGCCGAAGAAAAAAGGGTTTGATAGGTCAGACCAAAAATGAGAGGGGGCCTATCAGGGGGGGGGTTTTTTTTGGGGGCATTTCCGATAGAGAAAAACTAGCACGGGGTTTTATATCTTGGCTTTTCCCAGTTGCTGCTACCCTTTTTCCCAAAATTCCCTCCGGGACCAGTTTCGCCACCCGGGTTTTTTGGGGGGGAAAGGGGCCCAAGTCTTGAAATTTTGTTTGGCCATGGGTTTTGGGGCCGGGGAAACCCCCCAGATTTAAAAAGGGAAATCCTAAAGGGTTTTTGCTTTCAAAAACCCTTTTGTCGGGTCAGGTTTGCCCATGGGACCAAGGGGGTAAGAATCAGGGTTTGCAGCATAAGGAATAAAAATCTCATTCTTGTATTCCTTCAAAAAATGGGGGGATCGAGAAAAAAAAATGAGTTAGGAGGGAAGCGGGAAAAACCCGGATCGGGGTTTTGCCGAATACACGAAAAAATTAGTTGGAATTTTACCTCTGGAATCTCGCCCTGAGCTCCATTGAGGGTTCGATGCAGATTTGGAATTTTCGAAGTTTGGATTTCTTGGTGGCGGCTGGGGGCCCTTGAACAGTTTTAAACCTAAGGGGAAAAAGGGAAACTTGCGGTCAATTTCAGAATAAACGGGCTTTTATCCCGAAATTGAGGGGGGATGTTTTTAACACCGGATTTTTTTCAAAGATGACAAGTGGTTTTCCGGGGCGCGGGTTTTTAAAAAAATGCAGAGGGTAGATGCTCCGAGATTTTGGCAAAAACCCTTTCGGTCGGTTTTAAACCCAGATTCGGCGATTTTGATCACGGCCCAAACGGTTTTTAAACAGAAGAAGAGCGGTTTTTATCGGAGCGACAAAAGGGGGAAGTGGGGGAGCCGAATTGGGAACGATAGCTTTCGATAATTAAAATCAATGAAGCTCCGAAGGAAACCCCAAAATCAAAATATTGTATTTTTTCCCTTTTTTAAAAATTTTTAAATCGTGGGCCTCTTAGGACTCATGTCATAGGGGCCCGGGTATAAATATAAGCCCTTTTGGGTATTGTAAAAAGGGTTCACAACCAAAACAATACAACCGGCCCTTTGCCAACTTCGGTTTTTTTTTGTCGTGTGTCGAGTTTTCGAGAGGAAAACATCGACCCATCGACCTCCGTAAGTCTTGGCAAAAATTGTTTTCAAAAACTAGTATTTGCGGTGGATTTAGATGTTGATGCAAGCAGTCTTGTTTATTGTCAATGGTCGTGCGGCGGACCCTTGATTGATAATCGTTTAAATCTTCATTTATGTTTTTGTTTACAAGTAGATACCGTGAGTAGGTGTTTGCTTGATTGCTTAGCATAAGTAAGGTAGTTATCGGCTTTATTAGATTTGGGAAAAATCTAAAAGATTCATTAATTTATCAGTGTTGCATGTTTTATATCTCTTACATATTGGGAACACTCTTTTGCCCCCCAAACTTTGATTTAAAAACGGTTCGGCTCTTGTTTTTTTTTTAAAAAATCTTTCCCCCGTTACAATGCTTTCATGTTGTTTCCTTTTTAAATAGACCTTATATTTAAAAAAGGGCCCAATTAGTTTGAATCTAGATTGTTAGTGTTGCGGGTTCATGCATGCTATCCATGTTTTTTAAAAATTTGGGTGCGCTAGGTATCGTGTGGAAGATGCAGGTTTAGATTTGGTTAATCATGTTTGCTTACGTGGGTTCCCTTCATAAAAAACCCCAATTCGGGGCCGGGTTGCCGAGCTTGGTTATTTCTTTAATCTATATTTAATTATGATTGTTTGTACGTCCCTTTTTCCCCTGCATGCGCGTTCGGCAATGGTGGTTTTCGTGCTTTTTTGTCTACTTTAGCCGAAAAGTTCCCTAAAAAATGTTTTTGGGGGGGTTGCTTTTTTTTTGTTGTATGTGTTGTAAGTGGTTCAGGGCCAAAAATATGGAACTGTCTGGTATCACCCGACCGTTCCAGTTTTTTATTTTTTTGACTTCCAAACCCTTGTTTGGTTTTAGGTCAAATGACGGGACGTTTTCGTTCTCGAAACGCCCGGGGGCCCCCCTTGAAGTCACGCTTTCCGGCCTTTTTTTGTGTTGAGAAAGCAAACAAAGTCATTTTTGTGTCAAACAGATTGGGTATATCAAATGAAAATTTATCATATCAAATGTGTTGCTAGTAGGAGCTTAAACTTAAAATTGCTACCCTTTTGGCCCCAACTTTGTGATCTTGGATTTAAATGCATTTTTGGGAAAGTTGATGTTTGTAGTTTTTTTTTAAGTGTGGATGGTTTTCTAATTTTAATATTAAAGGATTTAGTATGAAAATTATTTACTTAGTTGTTTTCAATGCCGAAGAAATCAATTGTAAACCCCTTTCTTGTTATCCAAATTGCATGAGTTGGTTAGGGATAGAAGGTTTGGGTTTCATTTTGGGAAATTTAGGCAAATGAACAAACTTTCGAGCTTGTTTCTAGTTAGGGGGTTTAAAAGATGTGGTCTTTGAGAAAGATAATTTATGTAGCTTTGTCAAGCCGGCAAACATTTTGGGGAAATTTACCCACCCTAGTAAGAGCATGTTGATTTACTTGAAAACCTTTGAGCTCTTGCACATGGCCTTGTTTGGGCCAACCGCATACAAGTTTTTGGGGGAAAAAAAAGTAGGGCTTTGTGATAGTTGATTATTTCACTAAAAAAAAACTTGGGTATTCTTTCTTAGTGCAAGAGTAAAAACTTTTTGATACATTCAAGATCTTTTTCAAGAGATCCCAAAATTTAAAATTTTGAAAAAAATATCAAGAGAGTAAGAAGTGACAATGGTAGTGAGTTAAAGGGAACACAAGGGGTTGATGATTTATGTGATAAATTATGGAATAAAACCCCTCAATTCTCGGCCAAGTTACCCCTTTAATCAAATGGGCTTTTTGGAGGGGGAAAAATTTAGGACCTCATTGATATATAAAAAATTTTTGCTTAGTGAATACAATGTGAGTGTTTTTTTTGGGGGCCCAAAACTATCAACACGGCTTGCTTTTATAGCAACTGGCTCTATTGTTAAAAGTTGCTTGAGAAGACACCTTATGACTTATTGAATGGAAGAAACCCCAAATATTGCCTTTTTTTTGGAGTTTTTGGTTTAAAAAATGCTATATCTTAAAGGGAAAGGGGCAATATTGAGAAAATTTGAGAAGAAATGTGGGGAAGGCTTCCTACTTGGCTACTCAATTTACAAGAAAAGCTTATAGAGTAGGGGGAATTTCTCTGGCATAGTTGAGGAGGTACAAAAGTGGGGTTTGATGAAACAAAGGTTTCTAAAAGATGAGATGTAAATTCATTTGATGTGAGAGTAAACCATTGGTCAACCCCCAATGAAGAATATGGACATTGGGGACATTAGGCCCGAAAACAAAGGTTTGGAAAAAAAGAGCAAGATATTGGGGAAAATCAAGTGAAAATTTTTTTTCCCTCCAAAAGTGCCCAATCAAAAAATCAAGCTAGTTCATTTCCCCTCCAACTCAAGATCAAGAAGATAGTTCTTTTTACTCTACCTAATGATCAACCAAGTACAAAACAATCAACTTTCCCAAAACTCCAACCTACCCATTGCTAAGGAATCCCTTTTGGGTCTATTTTTGGTTTTATTTTTAAGTGGTGTACCCAAAAAAGATCAAGATTGGCTTCGTTTTGTGAACACTTTTTTCTTTTTATAAAATATTGAGCCAAAACCCAAAATTGAAGAAGCTTTGCAAGTTTTTTATTGGGTGAAGCTAAAGCCCTGAAGAGTCAAAAAACTTCACTAGAAATCAAGTTTGGGGGGCTAGGGTTTAGAGACCAAAGAACTACAATGTCATTGGCCTAGATGGGTCTTTCGCAACCCAAAAAAGATCAAGATGGAATTTGTGGTGGAAAAAAAGCAAGACTAGTTGCACAAGGTTAACTCAAGTGGGGGTTTTTGATTTGGATAAAAAATATGCACCCGTGGCAAGGCTTTGGGAAACAATAAGGTTTTTATTTTTGGGTTATGCTTGTGCTCACAAAAAACAAGCTCTATCAAATGGTTGTGAAGAGTTTTTTTTCTCAATGGGTACATCAATGAATTAGTATTTGGGTTTAGAAAACCCCCCGGGGGTTTTTAAGATGACAAGAAACCCAAACCTTTTGGGACAAGTAAGGAAGCTTTTGGCTTGAAGCAAGCTCCTAGAGCTTTGGTTTTGAAGGTTTTAGAGATTATCTCCTCTCTAAGGGATTCTTTTTGGGGGAAGGTTGACACTACCCCAAATTTACCAAGAAGATTGGAAAAGACTTGTTTGTGTTTCAAATCTATGTGGATGACATTATCTTTGGGTCAACCAATCAAGAGTTTTGTGAAGAGTTTGGGAACATGGGGGCCAAAGAGTTGAGATGGGGGATGCTTTGGGGAGCTTAGTAATTCCTTGGTCTTCAAAATCAAACAATTGAAGAATGGGGCTTTTTTTAGTCAAGGGAAGGACATCAAGGACTTTCTCAAAAAGTTCCCAAACTTGTTTAAGCTAAGGATATTAGTACACCAATGGGGAAAAAATGGAAATTTGGATGGTGATGTAGTGGCAACTGGTTGATCAAAAGCTATATAGATCAATTTATTTGGGAGCTTTCTATGTGACCGCATCAAGACCGGATGTCATGTTTAGTGTATGCATGTGTGCAAAAATTTCAAGTTTCTCCCCAAAAGAGTCATTTGAAAGCCACAAAGGGGTATTTAGAATTTGGGGCATTTAAAAAAATGTTGGGTTGTGGTATCCCAAAGGATCAAAAATTTTGGGTTTCTTGGATACTCCGACTCGGGGGGATGCGGGTTGCAAGGGGGGAAAAAGGGAAAAGCACATCAGGCACTTGTCAATTGCTTGAAAAAAACACTTGTCTCATGGTCAAACAAGAAGCAAAATAGTGTGGCACTCCCTACCGCTTTAAGCCCAGTATTTTAGTGGGGGGGGTTTTTTTTGACAAATTCCCATGGGTTTTAGAGCTACTTTTTAATAATTTTGGAGTCAAATTTTAAGCAAGTGCCTTTGCTTGGGGACAATGAAAGTGCAATTAAGCTCACCAACAATCCGGTTCAAATCAAGAAAAAAAACATATTGATGTTCGCCAAACCCTTTAAAATTTTGGGTCATCAAATTTAAAAAGGGGGCATTTTTATCACTAGTGTTTGGGACTGAAGATCAATTGTTGATATCTTTACCAAGCCACTAGATGAAAAAGGGTTTTTAAGCTAAGGAATGATTGAATTTTTTTGATTTCTCCAAAACATGAGTTAAAGCACCCCCACTTATATGCCCATGCCTATATCCAACAATGCAAGGTAAAATTTGGGATTTGAGTGATTCATGCTTTACCTTGTTAGGACTAGTTTTAGAGCATTTAGCAAAACTCATTTTATAGGCTCATTCATAAAAAACTAAAATGTCTTTGATGTTATATGGTACCATTTTTGCTTCTTTTAAGGGTTGTTTGATCTATTTTGGGGGCTTTATGAAAAGTTGATGTGCTTGCAATCCTAGGTTTGATCTATGTCTATGAATCAAAGTTTTTAATTCAACATAGGCAAGAAAAACCATTTTTGCATGTGTGAACAAGCTTCCCTTAGGGTTTTTAAAACGGAATTAAACTTTTTGGGGCAAGTAGTTAGTTAAAAACCAAAAGTTGAAAAAACCCTTTCACCCTATCCCCCCACAAAGGGGGAGCAAAAAACTTAAATTAATAAAATTTGGGTTCCCCCCCATTTTGTGTAAAAATTGGATGACAAAGGGGGAGAAATTAGTAAAAAAGATAAGATAAAAAATTGACCAAAGGGGGAGAATAAAAAGGATATACGATATATGGGGGGGAAATGAAAGTTTTAAAAGGGGGGGAAAATGAAACATCAATTTTGAAAAGAAACACAAAAGGGGGAGAAAGTTTTTGAACATATTGTTGAAATTTGAATCCCTTGCACCCTTAAAATTTTATTGCTGCATAAGTACTTCAAATTAAAAATTTCTTTTTTTTGTGGTGCTTGAAGAAAATTTCAAATTGAATGATGATTGAAAAACTAACATGCTTGGTTGATAACCCTAGATAATGGGTTTCAAAGGGTTTTTTTAAAGTTGTTTCTAAAACCCCTCTTTTAAGGGTTGATCTCACGGGGTTTCTAGTGTTTACTTGATGTTAGCTAATCATGGTGTTTAACGGTGATTCTAAATTCAAAAATAAAATTTGGTATCAAAGCTTCAAAGGTCTACTCTTACACCTTAGCATCATTTGGTATCTATTTCCTCTTTTCCCCCCAAAGCCCATCTTTACCCTGGGGGGAAATCTTGAAAAAAACTATGGGGGCACATTTGAAGGGGGGCTAATAACTACCAAACCGAAATTTTTGTAACTTGTCCAAATTTGAAACTTTGATTAAAAAGCTTGGGCAAGCAACTCAAGTTCAAAAATTAATTTAAAATCTCATATCTTTATGGAAGGGTTGTCATCCCAAAATTTTCCAAAAAAAAGGGGGGGGGTTGAGAGTCCCCCTTTTTTTGGTTTTTGGGAATTGATGAAACCCACCTAAGTACTAACCCTTTATCTCTTTAAATGGAATCCTTTAGTAGGTCGGTACATGCCGGGGGTGGAGCAAGGTGGATCAAGTGGATGGCACAAGCTCTAGCATGGTGGTGGAAAAAAGGGAAAAAGGTGTAAGGGAAAAAAGGGGAAAGCTTTTTAAAAAATTTTCGGTTTTTGGGGGTCAAGGCATCATAGAGGATGTGATTTACGTTTAGGGTTTGTTTGCCCTACTATCAAGGAGGGGGGCTCTTAAATATGATTACGGTTATAAAAAGTCCTAGGTTCATATGCATTGCATTAAAATCAATTGAAATAGTGAAACAACCAACTAATTCCAAAATAATTTTGAACTAAAAGCTAAAACACGTGCACCCCAAAAATTTGGGTCACTTAGTGTTGGCTCTTTTTTTTTGGGAAACTTTGGGGAAGTTGGAAAAGTGTTCGGCCAGCTCAAAAGGCTTCGGACAGAGGTTTTGGACGCAGGGTATGTGGCCGGTTTCCCGGGCCTTTGGGGATGGGTCCGGAGGCATACCCCCAGCTGGCTCAGTGAGGAGAGGCATTCGGACGCTGTTTGCGGTCCGGAAGCGGGCACTGGACGTGCGTCCGGAAATCCTTTTCCCCCTGTTTCTCTCTGTTTTGAAGTGGGCCGGACGTAGGTGATGGGCCGGTTTGGGGGATCTGGACTTGGCTCTGGAGGTTAGTGGAGCAGAGGGTGCTTCGGGTGCCCCTCGGGCGCCCGGGGGGAAATATTTTTGGGCGCAGAGGGGGGTTTGGGGGGACCCCCACTGTTGCGTGTGTCCGGAAGGGGCCCCCTGGCGAGAAGTGGGTGGTTTGGGGGGGGAGCGGGAAAAAAAACGGTTTTGAACTAGCAGGGGGAAAACCCGGGGGGGAAAGGAAGTTGGGGGGGGACGGGGGCTTTGGGGGCATCCCGGGGGCTTAAGAAAAAGAGTTTTTCTAGAGCCCTTGGCCCTCGGCTGGCAGTGGGTCCCGGGGGGGGAGATGATGGTCCGGACCCCATGTGAAAAGTGGTCCGGGGGGTAAGTAAAAAGAGGAAAAAGGGTGGGGAAATGGCTAGTGTTTGAGGTGGGGTATATAAGGTGATTTGGGCCCTGCCCTTGGGGCATTCTCTTGAAATCCTAATCATCAAAAATTGTGCTTTCTTGAGAAGCTCCCACCACTCACCCCTTTTAAACATATTTGACATATTCATGAGTTTGGGTTTTGAACCCAAGTGCTTTCCCTTTGTTGATTCCCATTCTAGGGGAAAATTTTGGGGATCGTGTCATGCGGGCTCTTTGTTTTTTTGGGGGGGGTTGCCATCCCCTTTAAAAAGGCTTCTTTGTGATGAGGATCGTTGAGCGGGGAAGGGGGGATTGTCTTCGGTTCCGATCGGTGGATTGTGGGGGTTCTTGAACCTCCCCCGCGGGAGATTTGGGGAAAGGTATCTCTAGTGGATTCCGGTAGCTTGTGGACCCCCAATCTTGTTTTTTTTTGGGGTGGGGGGCCCCGGTGAGGGGTTTTGCCTTGTGATTGTCAATTAGCGGGGGAAACCTCCAAGTGGGTGTATCGCTACAACGAGGACAAGTTTTTGGGGGGCCAAACAAGGGGAACCTCAATAAAAAAATCATTTTGTCAACTTGTCTCTCCCGAGAATTCTTATTATGATTGGTTATCTATTGGTGATCTTTTTCATGTTGGTATAACCATTTTTATCTGTAGCTTTGCATTACATTCTTTAATTCTTGCAAAGTAGAGCCTCTAGTTTTAGTTTTGGGTAGTTAGTCTATTTGCCTAGTTTCTACCCTTTTGTTTTGTGACTTTATAACTTTTTGTTTAGTAATTAAAATTTGGGTTTTAGGTGGCTTGAAAAACCATAGAGTTTTAGAGCAAACTTGCTTAACTTTGGTTTTTTAAAATTTTAAAAAAAAGTTTGCTTAAGTTTTGTTGTGAAAATTTTAATTAGGCTATTCACCCCCCTCTACCCATTCCAAAACCCTTTCAATGGGGGCTTGAAGAACTAGCATGATTGGGTTGTTTTTCATGGGGTTTATCTAGTTCTTTTAATTTTTCCTTTCTCAAAGTGTTTCCATGTTGCTTTTTCCAAGGGGTTTTTTAGGCATTCATGGTGCTAAGGGGGTTTTAAAATTTTTGCCCCCCATTGGAAACCGCTTAAAAGGGTTCCATTACACACCTTAGCTTTAAAATTTGGGGGAAATTTTACTCTCCCACAATTCTTATTCTTGCATATGTGATTAAAATGAACCAAATCATATATCTTCATATGTAGGGGGAGTATACTTCCAAAGTGGAAATTTTCATCATATATATTTATTTGTGAAAGGTTGGTCTATTCACAATTACCAAAAAGGGGGAGATTGAAGACCTTGTTTGGGTTTGGATAATTGATGAAAAACATATGGACTAACCCTTGAACTAAAGTGTATGTCAAGATTAGGGTGGTTACCTTTTTCTTATGGAGTAGATGGATGACCATGATGGAGCAAGTGCCATCCATGGACTAAGGAAAAGAAGGAAAGAGAAAAATCATAAAAATTGGGCTCAAGGCAAAGGTTATCATATGACAATTTTTGGTTTTAGTGTTCAAGTCACATATAGTGAGTTGTGATACATTTAGGATAGATAGTTCGTACTATTAAGAAGGGAAAAAACTCGTTTCGATTGCGGTTATCATGTGCCACTAGTTGTTGTTTGCTTTGCAAACATTTAAATAAACTTAAGTGTCACAAAGAACTTAAATAATCCAGAAAAGTATTTTTCAAAGCCTAACACAGGTGAACAAAGGTTTGGATTCATAAGGTGTTTAGCTCTTGAAGGACTTGGAGATGAAGAAGTGGATCGGCTCTGGAACTCTGAATGGGCTCCAGACGCAGGGTCGGGGACGTAGGTGAATGCAGCAGGAGACCATGCGGCTTGAGTACCGGATTGCATACCCTAGATCTCTGCTCGTGCGAACAAGGGATTCCGGACGGCAATCAGTGTCCGAACGCTGACACCGGACGCGAAAACGGAGCCAAGGTGCTCTCTGGTTTGCTCTCTGCGTAACAACCAGACGCTGAGTTTTGTGTGGAAGCACGACACCGGTCGCGGGTCGGAGAATTGGAGCTCTCTGGACCCTCTCTGTGTTGGGTCCTTTCGCAGTTTATAGGAGAGTCGGATTTATGCGCATATCCTGCGTTCCGGAGTAAAATCGTCAGCCACAGGAAGGGCGTCAAGGGACAAATTCAAAACTACAGAGGGTCCGGACGAGATGCGCGATGGTCCGGACCCATTTGTATCTTGCGTACGGAGGTCTGCAGAAAGAAAGTTGGTAATGATGGAGCAAAAAGGCTTAGCTCGGTTTGGGTGGCTTTTTAAGTGTTGTGGCGGCTCTAGGGCTCTCTCTTGCACCTCCCATTCATTCTCACTCATTGTGCTGGTTTGAGATATGCCCCCAACTCATCTTCTTTGTTTAATTGTATTCTTGGGTGAGTATGAGTGAACCTATGGCATTGATCTATGGACATTGCATCTTAGTGGCACTTGGCAATCGTCATCGTTGCGGTTAGTTTTCTTGTTATTCTTGGTGTTTGCCAACACCTAGTCGGCTTGGGATTGAGAAGAAGCTTCGGCCCTTGGTTAGTGAGTGTTAGGGGCCCGCGTCATAATTTTGAGTGGGCTTGTACTCATCCGCGGCAGGGTAAGCCTCAAGGGTTTTACTCTTGTGGATTGGCTGTGTCTTTGAGGTTACTCTCAATTTGGGTGGATTCTTGTGGCGCCGAGTTAGTGGGCTAGCTTGTCAGTGCCTATTAGCCACCGAATCACCACTTGAGTATTGTTGTCAATAACTGGGACTAGCTTGGTGGCAACCAAGTGGAACCTAAGGACGGGAATTAAGCGATGGTCTTCTTGTCTCCCGGATCTACTAGTGGGTTTTCATTGTTGATTGGTCGTTCTACATGGACATCATATATCTAAATGGCTATCGGTATATCAATCACTCATCCTTGTTTTTATATTCTTTTATATCTTGTCTAGTTAGCTTGCTTAGTTAGACTTTTTTAGTAGGTGTTCTTGCTAGCTTGTGCTAAGTGTTTAGGATCTTACTTTTGTTTGGTTAAGCCCACTTAGCTAACTTGAATGCATTGGATAGGTGGCTTTACACCTAATGTAGAGTTAGAGAAAAAACTTCGCTTAAGTGTTATCTAACCCTTTTGCTCTTCTAGTAGTTTGTAATTTTTTTATTAGGTCTATTCACCCCGCCCCCCCTCCTAGCCATCTGCTCCTTTCAAGTTTATGGTTGCCAATTCAACCGGGCTTATAGTGAAGGTTGGGTGTTGGTTCATTGCACATCTTCTTTTGTTTTATCTGTGTAGTTAGTATCAAAACATCGCATTGAATTTTAGAAGTTTAGAGTGATGAGACCTATTCATTTTTTTATGTAATTGGGC
Source organism: Microstegium vimineum (assembly GCA_022036555.1). NCBI lineage: Eukaryota > Viridiplantae > Streptophyta > Magnoliopsida > Poales > Poaceae > Microstegium > Microstegium vimineum. The sequence continues at coordinate 27,556 of JAJDON010000045.1, forward strand.
CACAACCCCGTCATTTTTCAAAATAATTGCCAAAACCAAAATACAAGAAGTATTTCTAGGAAAAATAAAAACCAATGCTCTTAGAAACCTTACACAGTAGAAAACACCTCAAGTTTAGATATAATAGAGTTGATATATATCTTTATCTAGTGACCCTCTGGCTGAAGCGGGTGATGATCCTCTCATCTAATGATTGTTTTTGTCGAATCTAAACTCTCTTAATGAAGTTTTTTTTGACATGGAACAAAAATAGGCAAAACATTGTTTAGACGTGACTATGTGTGTGATGCATAAGCGAGTGTCACGAGGAATTTTTTCATAGCTTTGAGCAATTTTTTATTTTTCTCCCAAAAGTACTCAATTCACATTTTCCTATGAAAAGTCTTTTTATGAATTCCTTCAATTCAAAATGATATCATCTCCAATTTCCTTTCCTAAGGAACTGATACCTTTATTTTTTTTCTTTCGTCTTTCATTCATTCCAACTGGGGGCCTAGGTTCCCTTGTCGGAATATATGCGTTAGATTTCCATTTAGTAACGAATCGTACACCATACCCTCAATTTGTTCCAAAAATAGGTGTTTTTAGTGGATCCGTATGGGTGTGACAACGATCATTAGTTACAACTAGCAAGAGGATGGAGCATTGACATGAAGATTATTCTCTTGAAACTTATGAGGATAACTTTTATACTCCTTCTGTCCTTGAAAAAAAAAATCATTCCTAGCAAGTTTTTAGGACAGTATTAGGTGTAAACAAGGTTAAATGATAGACACCATGTTGGTTTGGTTTATCAGCCAACGAAATAGTGTTTTTCTCTTTACAACAAAACAGATAAAAAAACATCAGCCGGCTTATTAGCAACCGAAACGACATCCCATTTGCTTATGTTACTACTTGCAACTTGTTTTCGACTTTTTCAGCTTATTTTTCTCTCACATCTATTCAATCAGCCAGAATCACTAACACCTTACTGTTTATACCAAATCTTTCCTGAACTGTAGTATTTAAGGTATATTTAAAATGAGTTATACTGTATAGAGCTCCAAACTAGTTAGAACTGCCACTCAAATAGGCAAGAAAGAGGGAGATAGAGGGGCTATGATTTAAGGCGGGCTGATTATTTGAGAGCCATTCACTCTTGAGATTGATTCTTTTAGGGACAAAATTTTGTTCTAGGAATGAATTATTTCTTGCGAAAGAGTATTATCAAATCATGTAGACACTACAACATGAAAATTTTATTCTCAATGAATAGTTCACAAAAATAATTTTTCACCGCCGTGTCTTCTCTCCCATCTACACAAACCACTTCTCTTATTTGGTTATTTTTTGGTGGTCACAATTTCTTATCGAAGATGGAAACTATTTTACCATTCTCTCTTTTTTAATTGTAATGCCACATTATTTTTTTATTAGTTGTCACCTTAATTAAGGGACATAGAAAATAGAAAGATCAATTATCATTATATGAGTTGACTATTTGGCACTTGGGGTGATTTGAGCCATTTGGATCACTCAGACAATTTGAGGGACAAACATTTAAAGACTAAACAAAATTTGTGTGATTATTGCCCTTATGGTCACACACATAATTGTTAGGATCAAATCACACAAAAAAAAATGAATAAACCAAAATTCGAGTGAAAAATATGATACTATCACATGAATTTATAAATTGCTACAAACAAGTCAAAAAAACTAAAAAACAAAAGAAATCAAACAAAATAAATTTCCAAAAACAATTTATTTAAATTGAAAAAAAACTATTTTCAGCAAAAAAAAAGAACCCAAATATTTTATGAAAGGACAAATAACAAAACGAAAACATGAGACTGATTGATAGGCAAACATTACCAAAATATTTTAAAAAAATTATTATTTTCAAGCAAAATACAAATAGCCAATTATTTTACGACATGAAGATAACAAAAACGAATACCTGAGGACTGATTCTTATCAAGCCAAACATACCAAAAGTTTTTCAGAAAAAACATAATTTCAGAAAAAATACAAATACCAAAAAAATTTTCTATAAAATTGCAAATAAACAAAAAAAATAACCTGTGGTGAGATGTTTCACAAGGCCAAAGTATACCAAAAATTAAAAAACAACTTAAAATATAGAAACTAGTTAACTTACAAATCTATAGAAAATACACCTATGAACAACTATAAGTGAAATTGAAGCTTAAAATTCGTGAGACTAATTAATTTACAATGCCAAAACATACGAAGATATGAGAATCCTAAAACACAATGTACTAGTTATTGTAAATATCATAGAAATTACACTTGATGAACCATTTAAGTGACATTGATGTATACAAGCACAACAAATTCAATATTAAAGAAACTAAAAACTGCAATGACAAGAAAATAAAGTCTCTCATCAACTATGCTGAAGGGTCCGATACTGGAATTCTAAATAAAATGATATTAACTATAAATGAATCATTAAACTAACATGGACGAATTAAAGCACAATACAAGTGGAGGCAGAAAAGAGGGGTCAAAAGACATAGGAGGCGATGGGGATGAAGAGCAAAGATAAAAAACATGCAAAGTTGCAAGTTTCTGATGGTCAAAAAATTTCGAGTGATATAAACCAAAGAATCAAACAGGCATACGTATAGCTTTTGCCTTATAAGTTAGAAGTCTGAGTAGATTTTTTAATGAGACCGTCCTCTCCGGAGGTGAGTAGATTTTTGATTGGGCATGTCTCTCTTAGCGCCGGTGCGACTCATAGCCTCAAAGGAAAGGGAGAGGCCGAGAGAGAGGACGGCCTGGGCCATCGGTTTTTTCTCTCTTTCTAACCTGTTTCAGCGCTGAAGACACGGGGAGGGAGTCCAACCGTCGGCATTTCACTGACATGTGAGACCTTTATACGTGAGGTCCCACATATCATGAAAAAAATCAGGCTAAGTGTGTCGGCACGCCGCTATTCCCCTCGCGGCTGTGCGCAAACAATCTAGCGCTTCTGATCTCCCTTTTCTTCTGCGTTCCACACCATCCCTGTCCTGGCTCCCTGAACTCGAGCTGGAAATAGCCTCCTTTCCCTGCTTCTGCCCACTCCTCGGTTCCCGTCGCCCACCCGCAGACACAGAGATCAATGGAGGGCAGGAAGGAGCGCTTCTCGAGTCCGTGGGCAATTTCTTTCACGGAGGCGACATACATCCATGGTGCGACCGCTGACCTCATCGCCGTGAGTGCTATGGGAAATTTTCCCTATCTCCGTTGCCGTCGATTCCCTGAAGTTTTGAGGTTTTGTTTGCGGATTGTCCCGCGCTGCTCGGTGGGGGACTGGGGTTTATTCGTTGTACTAGCAACCGGAAGCATTCGGAGGGTTAGGTGTTGTAGCAGGGAAATAGGAGTTGAGGTAGTCAGAAGGGGATCGTCGCTATAGAAGTTGATGTATTGGGGTTGAAGGGTTGCTTGATGGGGTGACTTTTAGATTCGAGCAATAGTTGTTTTGTCTAATAATGCTCCCGTGTCTTTTCTGGATCCCTTGTTAGAATTGCTTGGGTTAGGGTTTAGGTGGCATGACATTAGCAGCCTACCATTCGGCACTGTGCCTATCTGTTGTTGAATCATGTTGACATGTTATTTTTGAGTGGCTTATGTAGCTTTGTGTGGAATTGACTATCCAAGTTGAATTCACCTTTGATATATCGTACAGATGGATCAAAGAATTTTGTTGCATAGTTTTTTAGTAATGTTTGCTTACATGAATTTTAGCGTTGTTCTTGTTTCTAGTTGATGACATGAATATGTTTTTCTACATGCTCTTCATGTTAATGTTCTTGCTATTGCATTTGGTTCACGATGTTCTGGTAATTTGTGGAAACTCAGTGTTCAGCCTGAGGAATTGCGGTTTTGTTTGTCCTTAGGGCATTGAAAAGAGAGCTTGCCAATTTGCCAATGATGAACAGAGGAATGTTGCCATTATTGTGGTTATCTGGGCCCTGTGCATCCAGGCTGACAGATGATGTTAAAAAGTGGAATCAGCATGCTTCAAGGTATGTTATCTTGATTTGCGCAAAACTAAATCACTTGCTTCTTGCAACCAAGTGATTAGGTTTTGTTGATTATATTCCTTTGGCTTAGGCTATTCTTTGAACTGTTTTGATCAGCCCATTTGGTTATACAGCTTCTTTTGGATAATCCTGGCGTCCTCTGGAGTCTAAGGAAAAAGATTGTACTTGCTGGCAGTTGGGCTCTTAGGAGTGTGACTACTAAAAAAGCAGGCAAAATCTTGCAGATCGTGTTTGGAGGTATGAAGTCCAGTAATCATGTATGCTTCTATAATGCTATATATGATTTATGATTTCTTGATATCTTATCAATATCTGATTATTGTACAACCAAAAATGGAATGTTGCAGGATTATAATGCTATATGTGTGCTATTACACTCTGCAACCAAAAATCTATGTTTTTCTACTAGTAAACTGCAATTGACCCAACATGTATTGAATTGATACTGTAACTGGAATTTTATTTTTTTTTTATATATTTCTTTGCCATACTTATTCCTTAATGACTAAATTTCACTAAGAATTCATTTGATCATTTTTTTAACTGAGCTGTTTTTTTTTATCTGATGTATCAAGTTTATCAATTCTTAAACAGGCATTATTCTTTTTGTTATTTGTAGCTGACTACCTACCATCCTATTGGCCTTATCTTGGGGCCAGCACTTTTTCTGTTTTTAGCAGTTCAACTGCTCCAACAATCATCACAGCTGTGCTTTCAAACAATTTTGTGTTCTTTTATATAGTTATGTTGTGAAGCATTTGACTTCAATAGGTTCTTGATGTGTTATATTATATTCCTTCCCTGGACATTGTAATCATCTATTTCTAGCTAGAGCGGCCTTAAGATCAATGAAATTGAAGATATATGACTGTTTGGAGGCTGATGACTGTTAAGCTGGATGTGACCTTGTTATATTGCATGAAACCCCCATTTTTTTTTCTATGATAGAATCTGTTCTCATATTTGGCATGTATGCTTTGGAACTACAGAAGGAGGAAAAGTAATAGTTTCTGACTCTGCCAATGTTCAATGTTTACATGTGCTGCGTATTCGCCAGAAACAAGTGGTTTATTGTAACATGGATTTGTTGGTTCTTTCCTTTTTTTGGAACTCCCTTTGTGGAGTTATTTGGTTTCCTTTCCTCACCATACAGGGATGTTGGGTATGTACTGGAAGCTGATTGCTGAAATTGTTTAGGATTCTTGTCAGACGATCGTCGGCTTATGTGATTAGGATTTGTTTATTTTGCAAGAGAATGATTCCTTAAGATTTTAATTCCAATTTCTCAAGGATTATTGTTGCCTTGATAGTTGATATCTAGTTTCATGATTTCTGCCCTGTAGATTCACCTGACTGGAGGCAGGCCATGTCTATGAATGAAGGCAATAGAAGATTTAATTGCCAATGGTGAGATGAAATATCAGCTAAATTTGGTGAATTTAGTGCATCTTAAGGGACTAGCAAATTAAGTGTTTGTCCTTAAATGTAAATTTGGCTATTATGAAAAGAAAAAATGTGTCTCAAACAGACTTTGTAAATGAGCTTCTCCATATTTGAAGATCTTCATTCCACATCATTCGCTATCTTATCTTGGATAGCCTACCTCACTAGTATATAGATTTCATTTTACAGAGTCTGTTGATATAGTAATTTAGGTATTATCTATTTTAGAGAGTAACTAAAGCACTAAATTTGGCTTAGTATATCTTACATAGTCTCTGGGCTGATGCTCTTACATTGGATTCTTTGCAATCCAAAATGCTTTGACACTTCAATGTGTACTTATAGGGGCCATGCTGGGTAGATCTAATTAAAGTTATTAGATAACAAACAGATTCTTATGACTCGCAGATGGTCTGATTGGAATAGGGATCGTCGACAACTGCAGTGGGACTTCTGGTCGGTGGATTATGCTGCTCTTGCCAGGAAGAAGTGAGGCGTATAGATTGGATCAGCTCTTTGAACTAGGAGAGGCACCGCGTCTGTCTTGATATTTCAATCTGTTCTGTTGTTACATTGGGGATTGATATTACAGTCGAATCGCGACAGTCTTTTTGTGTACAAAGTGCTTGGATGATAATATCTTGAGACACCATAGATTTGGTTTAATTGGTTTTCGCACCGCGATCTGGCGTTTTATTGTTGTATCTCCAAACGGATCAAACACAAATATCACCATTTTCATCAGCATTTCTGTAGGCATTTTTTTCAATCAAACAAGAACAAGCAAACTACAGTGCAAAATATCCTACAACCTATACGGGTAGATCATCGTCCATCCATGTCATTCACTCAGGCCCGACAAGAGCGAAGCAAGGATGCCATTGTAGTATCCGGACGTGTCGCCGTTGACGTCGCTGGTCACGTCGTGCCGGTACCTGTACTTGTACTCCTCCTTCACCTTCTTCATGGTCGATCTCGGCACGCGGACGACCGCCCTCGTCAGGGACTCCTCGTCCGTACCGAGCACGACGTGGAGCTCCGGATCACCTGGAACAACAAGAGGAAGGCCATCAGAAATGGGCACGAACGGATTGCTACTGAAACCTGAACTGGATTGGAGGTCGGACGGGTTACCTCCGCGAAGTGTTCTCCGGACGTCAAGCACCACACCGCTGTCTTGAGCACCGCCGCGAGCTGGTCGCTGCGGCGTTGTTCTCGTGAACATCGTGGATGGCCTTGCCATGGCTCCTGCATGTACCGCTCGAATCGTCGCCTTCAGCTGCGGCTTGCTCCTGGATGATGACGACTGCGCACGACGCCGCGCCGTGCAGGGCTGCTTTCTGGCACCTACCGCGTCGTGCAGCCCGCCGCCTCCGCCCTCGCCAGCTCGTCATCACGAAGCTAGCCGGGATGAGTACCGGTACGAGACTCACCAGCCGCACCAAGAACTGGCAAGACAGACACGAGACACCCGGCTGAGGTGTAGTGGCGGACCAAGAAACGTCAGGGTTATGATGTCTGCACACGACCACATGGCAGGGGGCCAGGAGCCGAGACGGCGGCCTCGCCTTCTGCTTGAGGAGGGGGTCCTGGTAGAGGGGGCACGCTTGGCGTCGTCCTCTCCTGGGTGGCGGTAGTAAGTAGGCGTCCTCGGTAGGCCTTCCTGACGGCGACGAGGTTGGTCCGGCGTCGACGCGCAGGCCACCTCGATGAGCACCCCACACCGTACCGCTCGCACTCATGTTCATGGCCTTGTGGGGAGCTTGGAGTCACGCGCCGCGGGTCCGCCCGTCACACAGACATCATTCCGCGCTCTGCCAGGACCCAAATTGTCAGGTCGGGTCGGCAATCCAAGCCAAGCCAACGGAATCGATTCGACACGACCGCAGGAAACCTTGGAATTAATTACCGGAAGGTCGCCGCGAGAGCTCGGAGTGGAGACTGTCGAGGAGGGAAGTCGTTGTAGAGGCCCTCGTAGGGCCACGGGATCTCAAAGCGCTGCGCCGCCGTCCGGTGGACCAGTATCTCGATCAGCGCCTTCTCGTCCGTTGCACATCCGGTCATGTCATGAGTAGGATTAGTTTCATGTCTGGGCGCGGCTCTGTTCTTGATCAAGGGAATCAGCAGTAACCTCCAATTTCTCGACAGAATATAACTTCGTAATAATAGCAAAAAAAGGCATACAGCATTGCACGACTCAGGCTTGGGTTACAGCTAGTCGAAATACCTGCCATGTTTCCTAATGTTCTCCGGCCGTCTTCGGTTGCGGAAGGGACCGGGTTGTGGGACCGAGATGGAGGCCATGGACGAAGGTGCTGCTACTTCTTCACCCGGAGAGCTGGGTCGGAGAAGTGGAGGAAGAGAAAGGTTGAGAGGAGGGATGTTATGGATACACTCGAGGGCAGCAGCACAGCAAAAAATGGCGATGAACATCGCAGACCTCAAAGTCCACATAGGATGAGCTTGCCCATTTTTTCATGGGTGTGCTCCGTGACGTGGTTGACGATTTGCTGCTGTTTCGGATTCAATTTTAGGCTAATCGTATCTACGTGAATTAATGTGATCCAAATTGAGATAGGATGGACAGCCTTTAGTAGTTAGTGGGGCTCGCAGCGCCTCAGGTCAGGGACGTTTTCGGGGTTTCTAGTTATAGTAATTGTTTTTGCCAATATGTATGCCATGAATATATTAATTCCTATAATAAAGATTGTCGTTGCTGGACCATGTTATTCATACTTGTTCAATCTCTATTTAACCATATTATAGAATATATAATCCACCAACCGTTTGGTTGTTTGAATATGCACCATTATTTATAACGAACTCATTTTTTTTATATAAAAAAAATAAAAATAAACAAAACAGACTTACCCCTGTTTTTGAACACTTAATTGATGAGGCCTATAATTTAGGCCTTCTTAGTTGTTTGTTTCTAGCTTCCTGAAAGTTTTTTATGTTGCTTGGGGTTCTTTTTAAAAGCCAAAAGCTTTCAGAAGTCCAAAAGCAAAACTCGTCAACAGATTATTTTGCTCTTTTGACTTTCGGGAGCATGTTGATTTTGATTTTGGGAATCAAACCAACATGAAAGCTCCTCTAGGAAACAAACAGGGTCTTAACGCCCTTATTTTCAAAACCAAGGCATTGTTTACCGCCTATTTGATTTAGAAGTGGTTAGCATTGTAAGTTCAACTAAAAAAGACTGGTATTTCCCATAGGTGTTTGCCACCCATGTTTTTAATTGTTCTACGAATTCAACCTTAGTGTCAAAATATCGAGACAATATCTTAAGAATGTTTAACAAGCTTGAATATGTTAAATTTAAGCTAAGCTTAACATGTTTATCAAACTATCGCCGAAATTCAACCCGATTAGAATATTAGCTAGGGGCTAAGTATTATATTTATTCATAATTAAATCTACAAGGTCTAAAACAGGGAGTGAGGAGCTTTCAAATTAAAAAAAAACTAGGATAAATCCATAAAAGTTTAAAAACACAATACTAAATTATAATTTGCTGTAGGACTAGTGGCAAGAATATATTCTCCCAAAGTTTATAAGGGCAACTCTTGTTTTAGACAAACGAACTGAGGGAGCAAACATCAATCTGGTTTTCACCATTCTCGCCGCTCATCTCTCGCTGAGTAGTTGGTTTCGTCCGTTTTGCACACAAAAAATAGTGTTTTTATCTCCATGGTTTTGAATCATCTGCTATATTCGATTTTCATTGTCACTTCTATTGTCCGACGCCTGCGTTGTTCATGTTTCAGTTCTTTGCATTTACCGTTCGATTTTTTTGACACGTCGGAGCTGCTCTAAGGCTATCATATAATTTTCCATCAACCATGGGTGCTATTTGAACTGCATTAGTTTTTTTAAATGCCAAGCAAAAAAAAACCCGATGCTGTATCAAAATTTCAACCATTGGCTATTGAACTGAGTCAGAATTTTATGAGGTATAAGAAGAAAAAAATAAAAGAAATAGCCAAAATAAATAATATAAATAAATACGCGCCAGGTAGGGGTCGATACCTTCGACCTTCTGCTTAGGAAAAGACGCTTCTTTCCACTGTGCTACTGTGCGCTTAGTTTTTATAATGGTTTTGCAAACTTGAATTAGTGTCTTTTAAACAAATCGTAAAAGGCGATGTTTGTCCAGTGGAGTTTTTTTTAGTAATCTATTAGTTGTATTACTCCAAAGAGTTATACTTTCTTTCTTTGCATAGAAGGGGACAGGAATGCAGATAAATGTTGTTTAGTAAAATGAGGGGAAATGGTGTTTGGGTGTAATCTTGGGAGAAATCCGAGTTCAGTTGCTTAGCCCATAAGGTTTTGTCATCAATTTTTAAAGTAACAAATAATTCCAATTAAAAGCAGAGGGGATAAGGTCTTCGTGTGTAGAATATGCATTTAACCTTTTAGCTTGGAATATTGTAAGAGTATTATGGGCTTGAGAAACAAACAATATTAAGAAGTTTTACTACTTCTGTACTGGCTTGCACGTTTCACACCGGTGCTCCTTTAACGCATCTTAATTTTTGCTCTGCATGTGAAACCACACACTTGTTTTTTAGTTCTTTTCCCTGTCACTTGAGGGTTTCCAAACTTTCAAGTTCTTTTTCAAATAGGAACTTCTGCAGCGAATCAACCAAAATCTTAGCGCCAAAGAATTCGACAGGCCTAATTCTCTCTTGTTTTCTCCTAATAGTTCTCCACACAAGTGTTTGTGAGAATAACATTTATTAAAAAAATATCAATCATAAAGAACAGGTTGGCAATAGCTAGGTTGACAATTGGCCATCGCTCCACATCTCCAAAATATATAATGTCTTGCGGTTCAAAAGCATCTGTCTAATGGTTTTAAACTCAAAAATAGCTGGTTGCCAACTCATAGCCAGACCCACCATTATTAGCAAAACGATAAACGTGCACTAGGCATCAAATATTCATTAGCAAAATGCACAAGCTAAGCTATGTGGCAAATGGCCAATGTTTTCGTGTGCAAACAGATCAATACACTTTTTTTTTTCTTGTCTCCTGAAATTATTGGGATTCTGTTCGTTCGCGTGTCGCCAGATCGTTATTGTCCTTCTTAGTGTGGACCATTGCTCGTCCTCCATGATTGAGTTTTGAGAAGGTGGACCTACCCAACCTCGAAGGGGAGACATTTGTTGGCCCACGATTTGATTCATTTGAAGGGGGAGACATTGTTGGCCCAAGTTGATTGTGTCTCAACAATGTACGTGACGATGGGTGGTTTGCTTATCCGTGACAGTTAGCTGAACGTTTCTCACGTTGGCCGAAAAGGTCGTTGTAGCTCTGATGAGCATGCTACAGCGTCTGACGGATGGTGTCCTGCCTTTTCACACCTTTGCTTTCAATTACGTCAGTCATAGTAATATGATGATCAAGACCACCATAAATAGGCTGTTGTGGACATGTTTTTTTTTTCCTTCCGAAATTTTTTTTTCCAACTAAATCTTGTAGCTCATGCCAGGACAAGATATGGAATGGCGCTTTGTGATACAACATTCATAAAATCTGCTGCAATGATTTGGCATCAATGTGCGAGAGACAAGAAGGCACCGACCAATGGAGTTGTGATGTCTGGTCATTGACTTGTAACAGTCACTATAAACAGGAGTGGTTCGTGGGTCGTGGCTATTCTTAATTTGTTTGTTGTTTTGACCAAAATAACACATCCACAGATCGTATTTGAGGTTTCATATTTATGTCTAATAAGCTTCGTGGATCGCGTCACATACTAAACATGTTTATTAGATGGACAATAAGTAATGCTGATACCTTGCTTTGGCGATGATAAGGATGACAAGCTGGACTTGATTTGTATGCTCTTTTGCATTAGGAATTTTATTAGCCTTTGCTAATTCTTTGATGAAAATAAAGTAATACTTGGATCTAATTTCTCATGACAGGGTTCGTCCATATAAAATCGCCTGTGTTTTTAAAACAGCCAACTTATTATATATACTTATCATTCCACTTTTATATAGTTACGGTGTCTTCTAGATCGGACCCTATATCTTGTGTTCAAAATGAGATAGGAAGTGGAGATATCCAGTGCATATATCAGATATCCTAATAGTTCCTAATCGATTAGAAAGAAGACAAAAGGATCCAAAACGTACAATTGCCTTGCAATGGACCATGATAACGAACGGCGACTGAGCACCTAAAATATGAAAGTGAGAGATATTTCTCACTATTGATTTGCACGATTTCACAGTATTGGGAGACTTTACTTGGCACTGCCCTATGTGATGTGACATAATCATGATCTGTAGTTGGGAGCGGCCTTTTCTTGTCGATCATTGCTTTAGATGTGTTCAGAGTTGCTCCATGATAATGCATTTCATTTTGCTATCTCTTATTTTAAATTGCATTAATTTTATCAATAATGAATTTTCTTAGCATTATTTGCTGATAATGTTAGGTGAACTATACATCTTGTGATATAAAAATTTAATATATCTAGGGTGCGTTGCCAAAAGCTTATATCTTGAAAAATCGGACTCTGTGGATCAGGTAGCTGAGGTGAGTACTTGTTAAGTTCCAAGCAGCATGATGTTTCAACATAAATGATTAAATGCAGAGACTTTTTAGTGCCTAAAAACTTTGATGAACTTAAGATTACAGCTATGTCTGTGGAGTTAGTGACCTTCCTCAGCCTGTTAAAACTAAGTGAGATAAGCTATCATACTGTCTCTGCATTTATTGCAGTGCTGGTTCTTCATAGTCACACTCCCCAAACGGCTCACCGTGTTGCCGACGTTATGGAGGACACACACCAATCCGTCGATCGTCCTTGAGCTTGTCAATTAGTTTTTTGCCCTTTCCATTTCAACGGGGACACACTAGAGTTAGATTAATGCTTAAGCAAATACCTAAACATGTGTAAACTATTGACGGCCCTTTCATATTATGTAGCTGCAGAGATTTTATAGTATGTCAAAAAGCAGACTTATGAATTGCCAGCATTGCCCTTGTATAATTGTCTTCCAAAACACAGGGCCGGTTTGCATTGACAGTAATAACGATCATCCACTAGAAGTCGAGAAGCAAACCTGACTGAGCACACAGCAATCCTCTGTTCCGCACTCATCGTCTTCTCTCCTCCGGTTTTGTTGGGTGATTCAGACAATGGTCGACGAAGTTCAAGAATCACCAGGGCCTTCTCAGGTTGGGCATCAGTGAACCGAAATACTTGGACGACCCTTTCCTTTCATTTCCTTTACTTTTTGTCGCTGTCGTATTGTCGTTGCCTCAGAATGAATGAAATGATTCTGTGTGATATCAATCAAAAATGAAAACAAAACTGTAGGTCTTGGCGGGCTCGGCGTGCATGGATGAGCCGTCGATGGTTTCAGCGCTGGCACGGTTGGCGCAAGCAGCCCGAGTAGCGGTCCGGATTCCGACTAGGAGCTTCAGGGCTTCTTCACGAGCACGGCGAGATCGACCGGTGCGTGGTGGTCAGTACATGCTGACCTGGCCGCCGAGTTCGCCCCCCGCGGTTCAAGAACCTGATGGTGCTGTGGCGATGCACCGTGGGAGCGCGCGCCCGTCTGGGCACCACGTTTTCTCCACCAGCAGCAACCGGCTGCCATCTGTCGTGGTGGTCGCCTGACAAGCGGTCCGCCGACGAGTGATGGGCGCGCGCCGGGTTCGTACCAGGTGCGCTCTTCCACCACTCCCTCGAGGAGGACGTCGCGTACCACGCAGGGACGAAGCCCTATGTGAACTGCTGGTCGGGGCTGGTGAGCGGGCGTACCGTTACGAGGGTCGCGATGTGAACGAGGAGGTGGCGAAGGGGAGCCAAGGCGCTGGGCACCGCCGTGAAGAGCGGGAAGGAAAAAAAAAAAAAAAAAAAAAAAAAAAAAAAAAATAAAAAAAAGCTGGTGGAGTAACGGCGGAGTGGTCCGGATCTGACACCAGGAGCAAACCCACCTCGTGGAGACGTTCAAGTACTACAAGGTGATGCACGGCAGGCACGTGGAAGAGGACCTCAGCCAGAGCATGGAGGAGACCCTGCGGCTGCTGGAGACGGTGCTGTGCCTTGCCGCTCGCGGCAATAGTACTCAGCCAGGTGATTGATTGTGCGCGCTGAGGGACGGCGCCGACCACCACGGGAAGGAGGCCCTCACGAGGGTGGCCGTCACGCTGGTCCGACCACGACATGGGACGACGTCAGAGACGACTACACCAGCAGTTCGGAGAAGCCAAGCTGGTGGACGCCATCGCGGCCAAGGTGCACGGGCATTACAGGGACGCGCTTGCTTCCTTGGTGGGCGCCGGGAAATTGATCAATTGCGTGTAGCGCTAGCTGCTGCTGATCGAGCTCGATGGAGCGTTTTTTTTTTTTTCCTCCCTTCCGTAATCCCCGGGTGCGTGTGGTGTGTTCGGTTTCGTGGTGGTGTATGTGCGTTGCGTAACTTTCGAAACTTTGCTTTTTGTTGTCGAGCGGGACTGTAACATTTGCAGCTCTGGTGAAGAAGCAGATCATAAGATGTGCAAGTTTTTCCTTTACTACGCTCGTTCACGAACAAATCAAAAGGTTGCATTCCCACTCGAGAATCAATGATTCCATTCAGTGGTGTCTCTGATGAATTTCCTGTTATGGAATTTGGGGAGTGGACTGTTCTTTGTCACGTTACCATTGAGCTGGGCATTGCCAACGCTGTACAAAACGGAATGCGGCGCAGATAACGATCTCATCGCCTAAATTGCTTTGTGAGTCGGGCGCTCAAATCCGTCTGTTCTGCGGCATGGTGTCCCGGCCCTTTTTTCTACAGACGATTTTTTCACCGGATGTTTCTACCAGCCGCTTTTTTCAGATTCAAAATCAATACAATTCAGCAGCGTTCTTAAAAAAGTCGAGACGCTTCTGTTGTTCCATTTAGTTACGTCCATTCGTTTCAGTTGTTTTTCAGCAGTGTTGGTCTCTGTAAACGTTTACTTTAGTAGGACTTGCGCAATGAAAGACACTACGTGCTAAAGATGCTTTTATTTAGATGCTGGGCACGTCTTTTGACTAATTAGTTTGAACGCGACTAAGAAATATATTCATTAATCATAATGGAAACTGCCTGTTTTTGCTTAAGCTGCTTTATTTGTTAAATGATTGCTATAATTTTTCTGCTTTTCTTTTGGTTGAATTATTGTATAATTTAAATTGACATAACATAGAACTTTATTATCTGATTTGATTGCAAAAAGATGCTAGCATCTTACTAGTTTCGTTTTTTATACTAGTTTACTTTGATACCTTCCATCTTTTCTTGCTATACCTCTATCCAGTGAGCATACATTCTGAAACATAGCATTGTGGTCTCTGGACATTTAAAATTCAGTTAATTCAGATAAAAAAACTATTATAAGCATAGGAGTGGTCTCCTCCCTGCATTTTTTTGCATGTAAGGTCATTGATGTATTTTCGTCATACACCATGCACAAGATCATCCTTATGATCGTGACATCTGAGCTTAAGTCAATCTGATTGAAATTGCTCTCTGAATTTGATATGTTCTGAGCTTGCATAAAAAAAGGCTGCTTGTTTCTTGTTCTGTTTGATTCTTATATGCATTTTATTTAATATTTACATTTTAGTATTTCGTAGAAAAAACATTTTTTAATTTTTACTTTGCTACAAACATTTTTTAAAATTATTTTACTTTGGACACATAACTCATACACAAACATTTTAGGTTTGTTAAAATTGTATATTATTCAATGCCATCTCACTTGGTCTTCAACGTGTTTACAAAAATGTAGTTGTCGATGTAGATTCAAGGTTTGCATCACATGAAGTTGTCAATGGTCTAAGATCTTACATCTTCCCGGTGAAGGCTATCAGTAACCATTCCAGCCACCTCTCCTGAACATTTTAAAGGAAATCACTTTTTGGCTTTTAGAGCAAATCTTTCGTATATTCTCAGTATATTCGTTCTTTCCATTCTAACCACATGTAGACGTTGACACTTGATCGTAGACATGATTGTAAAAGTTGGGCACAAACCTATTACAAATACCTGAGAAGATCATAAATAGGAATTATGTCAAACAGTAGGATAAGAGATTCACGATCGAAGGATCGCCCTTCCGATCCATCTGGGATCACTCGGGGGCTTACACCCCTCAGGTACACTCGCATGTGCCTTCCGACCAAAGGATCAGGCAGACACGAACACACCCTCAAACTTTACTCAAAGTCAGAGGGCTCGCGCGTGACAATGATCCGATCAAAAGCCAGTCTAGTATTATCCTCAACCACAAACTCCCATCCAATCTAGAGGTACGGATGGAAGACACTTCCTTGAATCACCAAGGCTCGGAGGACCACTAACGCAGCCCAATGACAGACATTGTCATCCACTTCTCCTTCTATGTCACACCACTGAGCGTGGACACAAGGGTGACAAAACCCATTTGACGGCTTTAAGGGTCGAGGGATTATGGTCTCCGTCGTGAAGTATCACAAGCCGCATGCCTTCGCCACCTGGAAACCTCCAACAAGGTGTCTCTTGGTGGAGGCCAATCCAAGCCAACAAGATCCTAAACAGTCTTCTGTAGCATTAAAGCATAGCAGCGGACCGACACCTAGGGTTTTCTCCGAACTCCATGACATTATCAAGGTCCATCAACGCCACAACACAGCGCTCTCCTAGACTCCCGTGCATGTAGACTATAGACTAAAATGTCAAACCCGGTCATATTCTGACACTTCTCGATATATTATAGGGAGATTGCAGCTTGTGAAGGGGAGGACAAAAGAAAGAGAACCCTGATACGCAATAGAGTCCTATAGACAAAATATGTGTTATGCACAGAGTAGAGCCACCCAGAGAAGGAGTACCGAGAGCCTTCTCCAATCACCATCAGACCTTACCGGCGACAAGCCTTGGTTCATCATCGAGTGACCCCTTTCAAATCTCTTATGCTCATTAGTGCAACCCTTGATTTGGCTCTCAAATACAAAAGTTCTTTGCTACACGTAGAGCCCGTATAGCCCAAACTAGGATAAATCCCTGTGTTATTAGGTCCTCTGAAACCACGGAGGACCCACCCTAGTGACACTCGATGAATTACAATGCTTGTCACGGTTAAGACCCTGTGACACCACCTAAGCTTCGGTTGATTGCAATAATGTGTATACGAGAACACCTTTGAAATCAAGGGCATATAGTATTATTATTATAATTGTCAGGTGCCAAAAGAATCCTTTCATATCACTTATTAGCATTTTTTTCTTTATTAATTATTTGATACAAATTTATCTAATTGCAGTAGCTAATAACATCTTTTCATTACAGTAACGATGGAGATTCTATTCTTGATAAATATAGCTATGCTTTGTACTGTTTTAAATTAAGCAATAAATTATATATTTTTTATTACATTGTAGTTATAATTATCATTCTACAACTGTGCATTTTCTCTATTATTTTATCTGTGGGTCTTATTACTTTCTACTTTAGGGTTACAACCAACTCTGTCGTTTCTTAGTGATGTATAGCAAGGAGGGATCCAAAATTTAAAGTTGATTATTACAATGTTGAGTCGATTTGATAGAACATATATATAGGTTATTATAATTTCGTGACCAAAATAGGTATATTGTGAAATTATAATTTCATAATAAATCATGCGATAGTTATTTGTTGAGAATATATTAGGAATTTACTAAATTTCACGTGCCTGAATTTTAGTTTTATTTTAGACGACAATTTATTACATATATTTTATATCATAAAAGTACGTTTTAGTTCGTGTGCAATTTATGTAGACATGATCTGTAATTTTTTTGTTCTAGAAATAAAAAATACATTAGACAAAACTACAACCTCACATAAATTTTATGGATGGCTACTATTATTACGGCCCGGATCGTAATATAGCCATCTGCACGGCCATTCCATTTTTGGCTTGCCACACACTATTCTAATGTTGTCTTTCCTTTTCTGGCAAAAACTGGTGTCGCAGCTTTTTTTTGCATCTTGGATCTGTTTTGGCCAACGGGGTGGGATGTGGGTGTCTAAAAGTTGGTCTGGTCATGTAAGATTTTCAGATAGTGCAATAGAAAATGGAAGGTAACAAGAATATATATAAAACGGCACAAATACAAATCATAATATTCTTGTTCATACATAATTTTATCTACATGACGGAGCAAATTAGGTTTTTAATGTTCATGCTACAACAATGCACATAAAACTGGAGCCAATAAAGCATCATTCTAAATCTCATCCTAAAATGCAACAAAATTGCTTCTCTTCGTGAAGATTATGAAAAAAACATTTCATTGAGAAAAACATCAATTTTAGAACACAAGGGAACCAGCACAAGTTACTTAGTAATAACGTGTTATTTTAATCAGAAGTAGGTCACAGTCAGCACAAGATTCAGTATACAACAAGTGATTTAGGAAGTATTTTGGGGTAAACAGAGCTCTACAAAAACCAAGTTATTTTGCAATAATTCTGTACATTGTTTTCTCTTTCTCAAATAGTTCATAAAACCATTATTTTGCATGTATTTTATATTCATGCCTATTTATAAATCATTTTATTGACTAAACGAGTATATGTTTTTGTCCAGGTCCATAGCCATTTTTTATAAATCAGCAAACACGACCATGGCATATCGTGTGTATAATATAGAGGGAATTTGGAAGGGCCGTTTAAATGACAGGGGTGTACTTTTGTCATCGTTTCTAGAACTAGACCTCCACCGCCTAGGCTACAATTTGAGCTTGATAACAAGTCTCCTTTTTTTCATGTATGGAAACATCACATTTTCTTATGTCCAACAGTTGTTCATGCATATCTAAATTTCAGTTTGCGTTGCCCATGAAGAATGAAGATACAGTATCAAGCCTTGAGTTTCCTTAAAGATGTATTCTACAGAAGCAGAATGGCTAATAATCTGAACACACGAAAAATAGTATAAACCGTAGAACATAATAAAATGCTTAGTTAATATGAATAATTGTTGTTGATTTGTATAAGTTTCCTACATGAAAGTAACGAAGTACAGAATTAGGAAAAGAGGCATGTAATGAATTATCTCACCATATAGTAATTATTTACATATTGCACACATCATACCTGCTATGTGAATACTTGATTCTCCCCTGCTTTGTAAATTTTTGTGATGATGAAAGGCCATGTGCTCTCCATAACACATGATCTGTGTACTTAATCCCTCTCCTTGGGTTTTTTCTTCAATAGAAGTCAACATATAGGAAAGCTCATATCAGGGTGCCAATGGACACCCCTATATCACAAGTTCACAAATCTTCTTTGCTGGGATTTAACCCCCTTTAAATTTTTCAAACATATTCTGGAATAGACAAATCAACCAGTTCTACTATTGGTTGAACCTTAATCCTCACATAAAAAAAAATTAACCAATTTGATAGTAATAATCAACAGTATAAAATGGGAAAGAAATGAAAAGGTGGTGAGGTTGAGAATTGAGAAATGTCAGAAAGAGAAACGTAGTAAGCAGTAGCTAGAGACGATCGTCGGCTGAGCTTGGAGTGTGTTAGTGCTGCATGTTGTCTCATGTATAGGGGCAGCGTTGGACACGGTCACCAAGGAGTCCAACAACTTAGATTTCTGCATACAATGCAAGCTAGAAAACAGGGGTGGATAGCAGATAGTATATATAGGTGTGTTCAGGGACAGTGTCACACTTGTAGCTCTTTAGTTCAACATGTGCTATCTTTCATGTATTTTTTTATCATTTGTTAGGCAAAATATAGTTAAGCATCAAAGCAATTAATATGGTTCTAAATAGGCAAAACAAGTGTATTAGAATTAAGCCGTAATAGTGAGCTTACTAGAATGGTTGGTCGACAGCTGGCTCCTCAAGCAAAAAATGGTGGCACATGCGTTCACATTTAGGTGGGCAAGGTCGGCCATAAAGCGTGAACAGTGAGTGCCTATGTGGACCTTGCTGAAGAGGACCCAGGATGGCAACAGTGAGGAGCACCACGCCCAGCCCGTACAGGACAAAGCAAAAAATGCCTTAATTATCAAAGGTGCCTATGAAACTTGAAAGGGTAGCATAAAGAAATATATCATTTATCAATTCTGTTGTGACAATATGGTTGTGGTTTATTATTAAAATGCCATTTCGTATCATTACAAAATTGCAAAGCTTTAAAATTTTACTATTTTAGTACTGATTTGAAGTGTTTTGTACACTAATTATCTCAAAAAATTCATGGCTCCATGGATAAATTTCACTAGTAGTAGAAAAAGATATGAAGAAAGAACATTACTAAGCTATCTTCTCGCCCAAGATATTTGGAAACCACGACGCAAAAACAAATCTATCTATTCAAACCCCAACCCAGACCAAGCTATATAGGAAAACAATTAACAATTGTTAGTCAATCTGATACTGGCGACACCGTTTGGTCACAACTCATGTTACTTCTTTAACTAAACTGACTTAAAAGATTTAGTAAAAACAATATCAGGACAATATTATGAGAAAACTAAACAAATAATAAATATTAGAGAAATGGGGAACAAATCCAATTGAACCCATAACTCTTATTACACCAAAAAAAATGTAACATGAGAAAAAAAGTTGATGGTCATTTAGGAAACTACAAAGCACAGATGTGAACAATATTCAAACATGCAGATTTATTAATGAATTGAGGAAAAAAAAACTGGAAAACCCAATGCCAGAGATAAACCTTTGAATTGTTGTCCTCAACCAAGCATCATCAAACAGAGCTAGTTGTTAATAATTCATTGTGGCAGTAATAGTTCATGCTAACACCTGTCACGTGAGTTATTGGTTGTATGCTGGTAACTGTAATTTATCATCCAAAGACAACAGCCCCAATAGGAATTTCGTGGAACAACTCATGTATTGGGGCCTGTAATGTTGTGGGATCCATTGAACATCACCCCGTTTCTGCTGCACTAATGTCTCCTTCCTAAGGTACTTTCATCGGAACACTTCATGGATAGCACGGATGCTTGAAGAGGACATGGACGGATGCCTTGAGTGGGACTTTCTCCGCACTGCACTTTGGCCATACATCTCTTGGAACTGTTGTTGCAGCAGGTCCATTGTTAGTGTGGATCTCAGATGGAACATCCTCATCCCAACGCAACACAGGATCCTTGGTATAACTGATCCATGGCTTCCTGATGTCACTGCGTCTGACCCAGGAGAATAGTTGTTGCCGTGCGGATGTCGATTGGGGTTGACGTCGAACTGATGGCGAGCAGGCGGTCGACCGTTCGGAGTAGTTGTGTTCGTCGTGGATCTCCGACAACGCGTCGTGGTGTTTCTGTATGTTGCCGCTCGCGATCTCGCCGCAGGAGACGATGTCGGCGAGGAGGAGCTTGACCGAGCGGCCATGGCGGGTTGCCGAGGAGGGCGAGCGGCAGAGGTCCTCGACTAGGAGCCGGAAGCAGAGGCGGCGCCAGCGAGGGAAAGTTGAAAGGCTCTATTGGAGAGGATTTGCGTTGGGGGGTCTCGTTTATCGTTCTCAATCTTGGAGACAAGTCTATGACAGTGGAGCAGCGAGCGTGAGGAGGACAATGGTACGGCGGGGTTATTGTAATGAAGTTTTACCGAATTATATATATATTGGCACTTAGATAATTTAACCAATTACAATTATTTTGTATAGAAGGATGAGGAAAAAAATTTAATATGTTATAATATAAAAATAAATAATAAAATTATAAAATTTAACATGTTACATTAATGTTGACTGGATATTTTTTAAATTTCAGGCACTCTGAACTACTGAACATAGAGAAAAAATGTATATATTAATATCTTGATATATAAATTAACTAAATTTGTTTTTTTAAACAAAGCACAATCTTAAATGATAAATTGGATTAAATTTAAGAAGGCTCGACGAATAGAGTTGCAAATTGCTTCTAAAACTGCTTTGGGGGTGGGGTGGGGGGGTATGAGGTGTATAAATATTTGATATTATTTAATATTATTATCTGATGAGAATTGTCCTTTGTGTGGTGGTGAACATATAGTGTCAACGAAGAACAACACGGTCACTTAAGTTTTAGTTTCTGTACGACTAGTCTTCCCGCCTCCTGAGCCGCACCCACAGCCCTCCTTTCATCTTCATTGTCGCCGTCATCTCGTACGCCGGGGCTCTTTCATGTATTAGCCACCGGGGCCACCACGTCCACTCTAAACACTGCGGTGTACGGCAGCGGCTGCGACGTCTTCATATGCACGTGAAGCCATCTCCTTCACGAGGCACACAGCGGGGCCAGCGTGGAACACCGGGTACCGCGCGGCGTCGACCGGCACGAACTCGCCGCCGTCGCCGATGCCACGCTCCGGCTCGTACTCCATGCAGTCATTGCCCCACGCTTCTCCATAGGCCCATCGAGTACGCCGAGAGAGTTGTTGGAGTACCAGCACGCTGCAACGCCGCGCCGCCGGCAGCACGTAGTCGCGCACCGCATACACGGCAGGTTTTGAACGGCACCGGGCGGGGGCAGCGCATCGCCTCGGTGATCGCGGCGTGCTTGTAGTGCATCACACTTAAAATCGCCGTCTCCGCAGCATGACGCGGCCTCCTCGTGGACGCGCCGCTAGCACCGCGGGTTCGCCGCGTGGAGCCACTGAAAATGAAAAACCAAGGGTCAGCGCCGACGGACGTCGTGTCTTTACAGGAGAGTACGAAGGTGTCGACCACGTCCCGCAGGAACGGAAGCGTGGCCGATGGTGTGGGGAACATGGCGCGAGCTCGCTGCCGCCGCCGTCGTCCTCATGGCCACCTTTGAACCGCGACAGGGTAGTCTGCGCTGCCGTCGTCAGTAGGCGTTACTGTGGCGCGCCGCCTTGGATTCGACGTCGGTACATGGCTTAGGCGTCGATGACATGGACGGCCTATCGGAGCCGGCTCGACTTGCCAACGTCGAGGAGCTTGGTGGATCCGCCGCACGATCGTGGCGGCGTCAGCGCACGCAGGAAGGAGATCTCGAGGGACCGTGTCGAACGCCGCGGAAGAGCGCCTCCTGGTCTGGGGTCCGCCACGTTGCCGTTTTGCCGTCAACGCCTTATACACCGAACGCGATCGTGGCAGATGGTGCGCGGGGAACGAACCGGCGCAGCGCGTCTTGCAGGTTCGACGCCTCGCCGTCCCTCGCGGCGGAGGTCAAGGAGCGGCAGGAAGGGCGGCGGAAGGTGCACGGCGTGGACGCGTCGGTGAACAGGCGGAGCGAGAGGGACGAGAAGGCGTGCGACGGCAGCTTCCGCTGGAGGCTCCAGAGGCGGCGTCGGCGGCGAATGAGGCCAGTCGCCGAGTTGAGCTCCGCGGTGGCGTCGCGGTAAAAGAGCTGCGACCTTGGCGTACCCGTCGAAGTGGCTGCGATATAGGAGCGGTGGTCGTCGTCGGCCCGGGTTCGCGGTGGTGTCGGCGTGGCTCGTGCCCATGGGCCCCCTGCCGCGATGGCGCCGGAACGGCGCGGCGCGGGGACGGTTCCGCGTCGCCGTACCAGTAGAAGAAAAGCGGCGACGGTTGCGGATGAAACTCGAGGGTTGTTACCCAGGACCGGGTGGGGTGCGGCTGTGGGCTCGTCCGTTGTTGCGGGCCGTTGGCTGGAGGAGGCCCGCGGCGCGGAGACGGTGGAGGAAGGCGACGGGCAAGAGGAAGAGGAACAAGTAGGCTAAGTGGGATGGTTCCATGTTGTTGATACGGAGACCGATGTTATTCAGCAATAGTACAAACTGATCATGATCTCAATCCGCTTACGGCGGGGAACTCTCCGTGTCGCACTCCGTTGTAGTTACTCTACAAAGTTGAGTCTGATGACTCGCACAGGTAATATCGAATTCGTCTATCTAGAACAAAGAAGTTTCAACGCACAGCTGTCTGAAAGGTTGAAAAGCCTTTGCTTGGGGGATCACACGCTGTTGTTGCTTGACTTTGTGATGACTAACAGCCTGGCGCGTGGATTTCATCAACTCATCACACACGAGACAAGCCTTTGCTCAAATTTAATTTAATTTTAATTCCAATACACTCTAAATATATAGGTTGAGAGTGATACATACTTCATTCAATACAAGGATCTTTTCGGAGGGGTGAGGAGAAGCGACTATAGCAATAGACTCGGCAAGCCATGAATCTTTAGTAGAAGATGTAAAATGCTAGGTCACAATTCGTTAAGGGTATATTTGATTTCTGGATGGGTAATTAGTCTAGCTTAAATTTAAGCCAGGCTAATTTAACTTGGTTTAAGTTTTAATGTAGGCTAGTTTAAATGTGGCGTCAACAATTGAAAGAATCAAGAAGTCATGAGGGGGGGTGGTGAATTGGACTCTTTTTAATTTTAACATGAATTTAAACATATAAAAACCAATTAACCTCCTAGTGCTACCGCTTGTGTGTCTAGCCTAGGAAAGCGTAGGTAGGCAAGTCAATGAAATGAAAAACTTTCCTACACAATTCTAGTATGAATTGAAAAGACAAGTGCGGAGGAAAGTAATGCAGGGCTAAGTAAGAAGCTAGGGGAAAGAGATGCTTGACACGGCGATGTTTTGCCGAGAGAGGGTATCGAGGTAAAGTGGAGTTCGACACTCCCCCCTAGTCCTCGTTGGAGCACACTCGCAAGGTATAACTCGCCCCTCAATCCATGCGCAAGGGTTATGTGTGCTCTCTACGGCTGATTTTCTCCACTCCGGCTCGGTGAATCGCCCACAACCGATCACAAAGTCAATGGAGAAGGCGCGCCAACAATCCCTCAGGTGATCATCTTCCTCCGAGCACCACCGGACCGTCTAGTGATTTCGATCACCAAGAGTAACTAGAATTCAATCTTCGATTGACCTCACTCAAAGCTTCACAACTAGAGGATGCATCACTTGAACTCTTGGATGAAACTAGAGAGAGGATGGTATGGATTCGCAAATCACTCGCTCTCTCTTAGGGCTATTGCTCTCTTCCCAACCTTCTCATCAAACTCAGCACACTCAATATGAGCAAAGGCAAGGTGAGAGAGATGGGGAGGGGCTATAAATAGGACCCTCTGTGAAACTGCCTCGGGCTAGGGGCAAATTATGTTGGCGAACGGTACGAACTATAGATAGGCGTCGGACGGTCCGTCGATTGCCCAACGACTAGTTTCTGTTCATAGGTTGGTCGATGGTCGCTCCGACGCCTAGGGCGCAAACGCACGAAAGCCCTGCCCAATGGCTAGTTATGTCAGCACATTTTACCAGCGACGGACGCTAGTCAATGGTGGCGACGGTCGCTAATCCCCTAGCGTAACGATGCTACACTCTGGCTCGGGTGACAACACCCTCTCTGGAAGGTCGCGGACGCTCTTCCCAGCGTCCGATGCCTGGCCGTACGTACAGCGTCCGACGGACCCTGAAAAACTTCAGCCAGGAAAAAACATCTCCACTGGAAGGTCGTAAGGACGTTATGGACTTA
>JAJDON010000045.1:60000-68482 GCA_022036555.1 Microstegium vimineum
GAAAGTGCGCTCTAAAGTGGGAGCGTGAGGCGCTTGGGTGAAAAGGGGGCCTGGGAGCGAGGACACGCCCAGGAGGCAATGCCAAAGGAACTGCAAGAGATTCTGTGAAAGTCTTGCCCTAAAAGTGTCTCGAGGCTGGGGTTTAGAGGGAGAACTGGGAGGAGTGCGTCAAAACGGTTGGCAACCCCCTTGTGTGCAGGTCGTGTTTTTCCCATGCCTGGGCCTGTCCCCTTTGGGAGAGCTTCTTTTTTCTTTTTTAGGCTTCTTCCCCTTCCCTTCCCCTTTTTCCTGAAGGCGCAGGGGGGGTGGATCTCCCAAAACCCCTAAACCCGAGCCGGGAACCCCGAGAAGCTGAAACAGAAAAACCCAGCCCCTGCAAGCCCATCCCCAACTGAAATTTGAAAACCCCTCCCACGAACCTCTGCAAACCCCAACGCCGTCAAGAACAAAAAAAGAGGGGCCTGTTAGCAACTGTACTTATCCCCCTGGGCTTTGCTAAACCATATCGTGAGCTTTCCCCCGAGTTTTCGTCATTCCGTGCTAGTAAAATAGTGAAGTTAAGCTTTTTTAAACTTGGAAAAGAAAATTTTTGGAAGAAAGCACTAATAAGGTAGAGTGAAATCTCCACGGTACCTGAGGTGGGCGTATCTAATAAAAGAAATCGTCCGCCACCTCCACGGGTTTTGTCTTCCCAAAAAGAATCACAATTGCAAAGTTTTGTAAATTGGAGGAATAACTAAGGCGGGGATGATACAACTAGTAAAATGCAAAAACCAGATCAAAGAACCCCTAGAGATCAAAAAATAAAATTTTGAAAGACGGGGGAAGAAAAATCGATGATTTGAAGTTAAAACCCCTGGTTTTGGAAAACCCTAGGGGAAAACCCTTTGGCTGGAAATGGCTTTTGTCGGGTTTTTGCTGGGGGTGCATGGGAGGTAAAGTTAGGTGGACTTGGTTTGGCCCCGAAAGAGGGGTTCGACGGGGTTTTTGGTGAATGTGGCGGCAATGGGGGCGGGGGAGTCGCGTTGCTGTGCTCGGTGGAGGAGGCAGTGTAGGGTGGGAGGCGGGGGGCCCGGCGGCGAGGGGGCAAGTCGGAGCGGAGCTCGAGGGGTTAGGGCAGGGGGCGGCGATGAACGAAGGGGCAGGGGTTTTGGCGCGTAAAAAAAAAAACACCAGAAACAAATTCATGCGCGGGGGTTATGGAAAAATTCGCGGGGGTCGGACGTTTTGTTATGGCCCGTAGGGGGGTCCGAGGGTGGTCGACGGTTTGAGAAAAACGAAACAACCCATAGGCTCGACCACCAGACCAGGGTCGGAAACCCCCGGCCCAAGGAAAGGTGGTGGGGTTTTGTTGAGGAGTTTCCCGGACCGGGCCCCGGGACCTTTCGTAAAGGGGTCGGAGGAGGTCGGACCTTGGCCAACGGTTTGGGCGGGAGTTTTTGAGAATCAAAGGGGCAGGACCGGCCACTAGGCGTTGGCCATGCGGGGTTGGGGGGTGGTCGGAGCTTCAAACGCTTTGTTTTTCTGTTTTTCCCCATTTTTCTCTTAGCCCCTTCCCAACCAAAAGAGCGAAAAAACACTTTTTGGTTTAAACATAAGAACCATCTCTCAAACCACTTTTTTTAAAGAATTTTTCCAAAGGCTAGATTTGTTTTTCATAGGAAAATGTTCAATAAAGCTCCAAGAATCCCCATGGGGACAAGGGGAAAATTTAGGTAGCTGAGTTTTGAAAGCTCCCCAAAGTGACGAACCAAAGGGATCAAATTTAAAAGGGAAAAAGGAAGCCAACCCCAAAACACATGATTGCAATGCAATTTAGGGAAATTTAAATCAGGTTTTTTGCAAGTTTAAAACCCGGGGGGAAGGCTTTGTCACCATTTGAGGGCGGTTACCCCGCCGCGTTCCCAAGTTTTGGCATTACAATAGATTAAACGGTTATTTACAAATGAATGCATGGTTAACAATCTCATTTTTAGTGAAGTTTTGTGATCAAGAAATTTCAACCGCTTTAAAATACAAAAGGTTGTTTTTCGAGTGGCTTAGGGGTTTCCCGCCAATTGATTTCGCTCTTAACTCCAAATAGTGTTTGTCTTTCTGCCCTGATCTTTTAAGAAAGTGTGGGAATATCTGTGCTTAGTGAAGAGTGTTGCCCGGGTTTTTTTAGCAAGTTTTGGGTGCTTTCTATCACACAAAAAGGGCTTTTTTAAAAAACACGACGCAATCAAAAAGTTTTTGGGTTTGTTTAGATTTGTGCACAATTTGTCCCTGGCATTATTTTTCGCCTCGGCGGGAAAAAGCCCCCCCTGTTTTTTTTTGGAGGCCCAGAGACAGTGTCTTCTAGAAGGCCCCCCGGAGGTACTCTCCATCCCTTTCCCCGGATAATTGAATGGGAATCCCACAAAGTAGGAAGGGGCTCTTTGGGTACCAAACCCAATGCTGGGGGGGCTTTTTGCCCCTAGGATTTTTTTCCCCGCACTAAATGCGACTCCTTAGGTTGTTTTAAAAACCTAGCACACATACACACACTAATAAATCCGGCTAGATGCGGTGGGTAAAGAAAACTACCGCATCGAACGATAGAGATTTTTGGTAAAACGGTTTACCCCCCTCACGAGATGAGATGCCATTGTAGGCATTGGGGTCTGATTGGCTTGCAATCTCCATCTTGAATTTCTTGAGCACGAGTGTACTTCTCTTGAGATATAAAAGGTCCCCCCTCAATTTACTTCATTTGGGAAACCAAGAAAAAGGGTTAGCTCGAAAATCACGACACCGAACCCCGGGGGGCATAAATGCCCCAAAAATCCTTGCAATGGTTTGGTTTTTTGACCCAATTATGTCATCGACAATATTAGAAAACAAAGATCTCCCCTTAAGTTTTTGGTGAATGTGTTGTGTCGACGACCCCGTCTTGAAACCCCTTCTTGAGTAGGAAGCCCCTTTTAGCCTCTCTCCAAACTCTTGGGGCTTCAATCCATAGAGTGCTTGGCAACCTTACACTGATTTTGGCAAATTTGGGGCTTCAACCCGGGAGGTTGGAGACAAAAAAAGTTCATTAATGAAAATTTTGAAAAGGATTTCACACCTTTGAAAATTTATTTTGGATGGAAGATATGCCAAAGGATAAGAGGCTTCTAGCTTGCAAACCCGGGCAAAGGTCTCCCTTTAAAAACCAAGCCTTCAATGGGAGAACCCTTTGCCCCCAATCGCCTTGTTCTCAAACCCCCGCCTTTTTCATCTTGCTTGTTCCCAAACCCCCTTGGGCCAAAGATTTTTGCTCCCCTTTTGGGTTTTTTCAAGTGCCCCTGGTTGGGGAAATTGGAGTTTTAGTTGGCATTCACCCAATCCCGGTCCACAAAGGGTTCCCACACTAGTGGCTCAAAAAAGGAAACAAACGAGTGAGTTAAAAAAAATGCAAATCTGGAGAGTATTACTCCCCTTTTATGGACTTTACTTGATTTGATCTGGGGGTGTGCTTTAAGGATAGGTGTTGATTTCTACATGAAATTTAGGGGGGAAGTGGTGCTTTAAATTTCTTGCTTCGGTCCGGGTTGTCTTGAGGGATGAAGGGTATTTCTTGAGCTTCTCTCACTTGATCTTTTCAAATTGAGGCGTCGAGGGGATAAAGGGTTTGATTTCTCATCTTTAACTTCTTCCCCCCCTTTTCGGGGTTTAAGCACCAATTGGCATTTTTTCTTCTTTTTAAATGGTTTATCCCCCTCATCATTCCTCAAGGCTCCCTTGGGAGCCATTTGTTTCTCAAAATTCCCAAGTCATAGTTTTTCAACTAAAGCGGTGGCTTTTTAAAACCGGTAGCCTTGGATTAAACGTTCCCAAAAGGAAACCAAGGTCACACCCCCTTTGAAATTTACCCAAGTGGGCGCTTCTTTTGATGTAACTTTGCACCCAAACCCGAAGAATGAAATTCCGGCTTTTCCCCTTCACAAGCTCTAGGGATCTTCTTCCCTGCCCTTTTGGGTGAAAAAGGGGTTTTGCCCCGTAGCAAGCGGGGTTGATGGCCTCTGCCAAAAATTCTAATAGTTTGTACCCTCATAAGACCTTGCACGTTATGAGGTTTGGTTTTTTTTCCCCTTTTAAAAAACCATTTTGTTGTGGAGTTTATGTGGCGGTACCCCTGCTTGATCCCCAAAATTTACACAGTTCCCAAAATTTGTGTTTACAAACCGTTGCCCTTGTACCCTTTCTTCTTTTTTTCACTTCAATCATTTTTGCCCTTTTTGCAAACTTATTGAAGAAGCTTGAGTTTCACTCTTGTTGAAGAAAGAACCCAAAGGTACCTTTTAATAAACACAACCCATAGGCAAAAGGATTTCCTCCCAAGACTGCATATGTAGGGGGCCCCAAAAGACCTGTGAAGAAATTTAAGTACTCTTGGGGTTCACATGAAAGATTTTGTGGGTGGGTGTTGGCCAAATTTCTTGCCGACTTGACTGCACTACCAAATTGTCCTTTCAAAACCACATCCCTTACACCCCTAACCCTTCCTTTGCAAGTTTCTTCAAAGTTTTACAGCCCACTGGTAATCTTCTATGCCAAAAACCCAACCAAAAAATCTTGGAGAAAAGAAGTTTGCAACTGGTTTATTGAGGTGAAAACTAAATAGAGGTTTTTTGTGCCCAAACCCTTTGAAAACATTTATGTCTTCAAACTTTGGGCACAAACCCTCGGTTGGAGTGAATGAAAAGGAATCCAAGCACAAGTTTTACCCCCGGAAAGCAGTTTAAGTTGAGATTTTTAATAGCAAGGGCATTTGTTTTGATTTTATCATTTGAGTTTCCCTTTGCATAGCCCCTTTAACTTTAGCTTTTGAATTGTTCCCCCAAAAGGGAATTTGTCTTTCCCTTCATTTTTTCAAAGTGGGTGAACCTCGGGACCCGGTCATTGTGAGTGCAACCATATCAATTCACCCAAAAGACTTCCCCGGGCTTGTTTCCCCTACCACAAGCAAATTGGAGTTAAATTGTTTTTTGGGAACCCCCCTCAAAGCGGGGGGGTCCCTTTCCCTTGGAAAAAATTCCTTTGCAACCCCAAAAAACTTAGGTTTTTTCTTCATGGTGGACCAAGGAACACTACTAGTGATTACCCCCTTTTGGTCCTTTTGTGACTAGTGGTATATGGCAAAGGCCGTGTGTGCTTGGGCAAAGGGCTTGGGTGGTTGGTCTTGCAATCATAAGCGGGAAAGCCCCTTACAACTCAAAAAAATCTTCTTGGGTTGGGTTTTTAGTACTCTGTTGTAGCCATTGTCTTGTTCTTATAATAATTTTTTGGCCTCAATTGACCTTTTCTTTTTATTTGGTTCCCTTGAACCCAATGTCGGTTTGTATTCTTGACGGTGTCTCCTCAATTGAAAGGTTTTGACCCTTTGGGGTTCTCAAAGCCCCGTAAGCTTTGTCTTGCCATTCTTGAGTTTCATTTTTTCTTTAGAGAGGTGATAAGTGTAGCCCTTTTTTCTTTTGAGGGTTGATGACTGGTTGTTGACTTGAGGTGATTAGCTCTTCCCTTTAGCTTGAGTTTTTTTTCTCACTTGACTAGTCATATCTTGTCGGCTTCGACACCCCCCTTTCCCCGCACTTGGCATTTGCTCAAGGAATTTACAAATCAAAAATCCCAAAGGAGCCTTCACACTTGCACCACGGCTTAGTAGAACAGTGTGAAGATTTGATTAAGCAAATTTATTTGCTCCCCCTGTGTGCCATGTTCTTGCTTCCTTTGGTAGTATCTTTTGCGTTTACTGGTGGGGGGCTTTGTGTTGCTCTCAAGCTTTCAGTTTCTTTTGCTTGCTTAAAAGAGGCTTTGAGCTCCCTGGTTAGAGTGAGAGAATTTTTCTCAAACTTCAAACACATTAGCTCTAGTCAAGGGTTTAGAAAAATGCAAAATTTTTCCCTTTTTTTCAGTAGCTTTTCATTTTTACCTTTGACTTCTTTTGTGCTGCGATGTTTAAATTTTTAATTTGTATATAGGCAGGCTTCTTCGTCATCACTATCATTACCCCTAGAGTCACCCTATCATACCCCATTTGACCTTCTTTTCCCCTTTGCGGGCATGGTGTGTGAGGATGAGCCCCGGGATGAAGGAGGGTGGGGGGGTTTGGAAGGGAAAAAACAGACCCAAAAAGGCCACCTTTATTTCACTTCTATCGGAGGAAGATGGGTCCCCAAAGTCAGTGGCCAATCACCCCAAGTAAGCCCGCCATCTTTCTTTTCTTTGGGGGTTTTAATTTTTCTTCTTTTTTTGGCTTGTCTTTCTTCTTTTCATCTCACTTGGTCATCATTTCCTTTTGTTTTTTGATTTTTGAACTTGTTGTTTTTGAAATTGTATTTCTTTCCCTTTTGGGGCAAGCATGGTAGATGACCCGGTGCCCCAATTATGCATTCTTTGGGAGATTGGTTCCCCTTTAGGTGCTTGTGATAATTTTTTTCTTCTTTGGTCAAAGTTGACTCCGCTCTTGTTAAAAACTCTTTAACATTTGGTGGTCTTCCTCACCCTGAGTGCGAGTGGTATTCATCATCCTCTTTTCACTTTCGCTCTTCTATTGAATCTTGCATTTTTCCTTTGAGGTGCCTTGAGGCCAAGTCTTTTTCTCTTCCTTTTCTTTCTTTTGGGGGTGAAAAGCTACCCTCCAACTTTTGTAATTTGTGGTTGTCTGCCAAGCTTGGTTGGGGGGCCGAAGAGGTCTTGGTGAAGCACCTGATGATGTGGAGATACTTCTCAATTTGGGAAGACACAAGATTTGGTCCCAAAGGTCGACGCCTTTGGTGAGCCCCGCCCTTTTAATCCTCTCGAATATTAAAACGGAGTAAATTCATTGCTTTCATGGTAAGAAAGTAAAAGGGGTTAAATTGCCTGACTAAAAGGTAGGTTCCCCTGCTCACACTTAGTCCCTTGTGTTTTTGGGCCCCTGGTTTGTCCAAAAAGTTTCGGTTTTGCAAATTGCACCGGTTGAAACATCCTTTCCAAGCCCGGAAAAAAAAGTTTTTGCCTTGGCATTGTTCTTCAAAGAAGGGATCCGCAAACACGGGCCTTTGGTAGCGGCTTTTTGCACACCCGGGTTTCCACGGCCCCAAGGTAGGCTCCCCCCGCATTTCCCCAAAACGGAAAATTTTCCCCCTCAAAAATGGGTGGGGTTCCCCTGGGCATTTGTTAGGGGTAAAGCCCAAAATTTGGGGAACCTTGCTTGAAACCCAAATTTAAAGGATCTATACCCCGACGGGGGGTGTTGGGGTTTTTTAAATTTCTAAGCAAATATTAAAAAATATTTTTGCCCAAAACCCCCGGCCCACCCCTGTGATTTCCAACTAAAAGAATGCGCCAAAGGGAAAAAAAAGACAACCTAAGCATTTGTAGGAATTGAAAGAAAAGGCGGGTAAAGCAAGTGAAAAGAGCTAGGGAAAGAATTTTTTGCGAAAGTGTTTTCCGAGGTACGAAAGGTGCGACCCCCCCCTAGTCCCCGTTGGGATTCCAAGGTTGCTCCCCCTTTCCCCGAGGGGTAGAGGCTCTTCGGGGGGTTCTTCGCCACCTGTCCCTAACGCCCCAACGATACAGAAGTTGGTAAAAGCCCCCGACAATCTTTTGGTGATCCTTTCCCCGAAAACCACCAAAACCCTTAGGTGCGTAAAAACCAAAAGTAACAAGCACAAGACCTTTATTGACCCAATCAAGGTAGGGAAAGGGGATGGATGCACCAAGTCATCCTAATCATCTAGGAGGGAAAAAACAAAATGAACTCTCTCAAAACTCTCCTCATAGGACTTGGCTCTCCCGGTCTCTAAGGTTCCCCGGTGAAAATGGCCAAGGATCTTCAAGGACGAAGGGGCAAATAAATTGTCCCCCCTTCGAAACAGTGTTTCTTACTTTTTCCCTTTTGCGAAAGGGGGTCAAAAACACCGGCTGGAATGGTCGGTGCTCAAGGATTCAAAAATAAGCGAAAGCAGGGACCCTTTGGACCCTTCCCTTGGTCGAAACTTGGTCGTAGCCAGGGGGTCACTGGGGCTCCAGGCCCGGAGCAATGCACCCCCAGACACTCGCCTTGGTCCGGGCCCTGGTCCGCGCAGAGGTCCGGAGCCCCGGGGGTTACTGGGAAACCCAAAATTTCTGACTCGGGTGGATAGAGGGGACCCCACCTGGATAGTCCGGAGCCTCCCTGATGTGACTTCCCCTTTGGGAGGGACCTCCGGCCACTATCTATGATCTGGTGCTCTTTGGAACGGTGGTCCGGGTGCGTCTCGAAATTGTAAGACCTGCTTTGTCTTTAATCGCCTAAACACAAAGGACCTTGATTCTTCCCCAAATCGGTCGATTATTCAGTGGAGCTTGGGGATGTGCATACTATCAACTATAACGGGGGGTTTTCCCCTTTAAATTTACGTCAAACATGTGATTTGAGTGAGATATTATACTCCAAAAAAAAGGGCCAAAGTTTTTTAAAAATATGCAGCCCTAGGAATTTGGGATGGCAGCCAAG
>JAJDON010000046.1:0-68345 GCA_022036555.1 Microstegium vimineum
TATAGTTTGTGTAAATTTTAAGTTTGAAATTTTGAAAAGGGAATATTTGAGTGGCGATGATGCGGAAGGGGCAATAACATCAGTACCCTTTGGAGAGTAAAGGCGTGTAGACGTGTAGTACTGGTCACAATGGAGACAATGATGAGCTAGCATTGAACGAGGTGCTAGAGGTGTTCCAAAATGAGTTGAGGCCGAGGGCAATGTAGAGGCACAAAAAGACAAGGCCTGAGGGAAATTAAAATGATGTTAGATCGGGAAAAAAAATAGGGACCCCGGATCAATTACTAGTGAGGACAAAACTCTGATTACTCGATTTAAAAAAGACTCTCAATGAAAGGGTGCCCGTTCAAGGTTTTTGGTGGTGAGAGGCCTAGGTATAGTGGCCCTGTCACCCATGGCAGAGATTAACATGGGTGATCGTGGGGGGGGTTTGTATTGGGGGCTATGCACTACTACAGATCTAACATTCACTAAAGACACTTTATTGTCGGGTTTGGCAAAAATCGGCGGTGAGGGACCAACCGCCCCTGATATTCGGCTCTTCAATGTCGGTTCATATCATCTGGTTCGAATCTAGAACCGACAATGATATTTGGGGCATCACTATCAGTTTTTGGCTAAAACCGACCTGATACTTCAACTCGAGTCTTGGGAAACCGGTTTGTGATATGTAGTAAAAAAATCATAACTTTTTGTATGATGTCTGATGAAGATGAACTTTATATCAAAATTTAACATTTTACTAGATCTATAACTTTTTAGTTAAATTTTTTTTTTTAATTGGAGTATTTTCGAAGTCCAAATTACATCATAATATTTAAAAAGAGTTTAAAATTAAATGAGTCCCTATGATCCATTGTTATTAAATGAGTGTGGAGTGGTAGTTAAGGGTCTTTGGGTGGAGAAAAAGCGGGCCCAAAACAAAAAGGGGGAGGTATCAAAAGTTTATGCAAATTTGTAGTGATAATTTTTTATTTAAATCCCTTTAGGGTTCCAAATATCATTTTTTTAAAAAGAATGTAAATAGTTAGGAGAATATCTAAATGAAAACAAGATTTTAAGTGTAGGGTTGGGGTTTTAGACTTTTTTTTTGTTTTTGGAAACCCCAAATTTTTGTGGTTTTAAGAAATTTGGGAGTGTAGTATATCACTGCCGGGTTTGGTTTTGTCGGTTTAAAAACCCGGCAGTAAATTTGAGATATTTGAATAAAGGTCAAAACTGGGGTGTGATGTCGAGGTATCAATGGGGTGGTGGGGGGGGGGGGGGGGGACTGGGGGGGGGGGGGGGGGGGGGGGGGGGGGGGGGGGGGGGGGGGGGGGGGGGGGGGGGGGGGGGGGGGGGGGGGGGGGGGGTTTTTTTTTTTTTTTTTTTTTTTTTTTTTTTTTTTTTTTTTTTTTTTTTTTTTTTTTTTTTTTTTTTTTTTTTTTTTTTTTTTTTTTTTTTTTTTTTTTTTTTTTTTTTTTTTTTTTTTTTTTTTTTTTTTTAAAAAATCCCTTTTATATAGCTGGAGGCGTAGCTGGAGTTTTTGTCCCTACCCTTTCCCTGAAAATTGTAAGGTTTTGGTTTGGGTAGTAATTTTTCCTTAAAATTCTAGTTTTTTTATATTATATTGTTGCTGGGGTTATTTTTTTTTTTTTTTTTTTTTTTTTTTTTTTTTTTTTTTTTTTTTTTTTTTTTTTTTTTTTTTTTTTTTTTTTTTTTTTTTTTTTTTTTTTTTTTTTTTTTTTTTTTTTTTTTTTTTTTTTTTTTTTTTTTTTAAAAAAAAAAAAAAAAAAAAAAAAAAAAAAAAAAAAAAAAAAAAAAAAAAAAAAAAAAAAAAAAAAAAAAAAAAAAAAAAAAAAAAAAAAAAAAAAAAAAAAAAAAAAAAAAAAAAAAAAAAAAAAAAATTATGTTTTTATGTAGGCAATTGAGGATTAAATATTTTTGCATCTTGGCCATGTACCATGGGAAAATACCAAAAAAGTGATCCCCAAAGTAACAAATGCCCCAAAGTTTCAAAAATCTTGGTGTAATAGCAAGCCCCCTTTCCCGTAAGAACAAGAATGCATGGCGGGCCCGGCCCTTTTAGGTCCTGTAAAAGATGGGATGTTTTCCTCATGGGAGGAGTAGCTGCAGTTTCGAGGCGATGTTCCGTGATGGTGAGACAAGCAAAATAAATTATTTTTTGTTTTACCCGTTTTCTGTAGCCCTTTAAAATTTAGGGGAATTTCTTTTGTCTTATTTTTTTTACTCCCTCATATTTTTTAAGAAGTCATTGGTTTTCCATCCTTTCAGTACAAATTTGAAAAAAGTTTTTTATGAAAAAGTTTGTCCTTAGTAATAACCCGATACTGTTATGGCAGTTCACTCGATCACTTTTGTTTTTTCATTATTCTTTATCTTCTCGATTATATGTCTAAAGCAGGCCCTTTCCCGCTAAAAAAATTTTAGGTTTTTATCTGGTTCCTTCCCCTTTATGCTGCATTTTATATGAAACATGAGGAGTAAATTTTTTTTTTTTCCAGTGAAAAATGATTCATTTTGTCCCCTTTTTTATGTACCCCCCCTGCTTTTTTCCTTGTGTAAAAAGAGGAAAAAATTTTTCCCTTGCGACGACATCATCTCGCCTTGATGCCGTCGCCCGGAAACAAAGATTTTATGTGTCATGTCGATGAAGATGATGAAGCTGAAGTTGTCGCCTGTCTTCAACGAAGTCGTCTGGAGGGGGAAAAAGATTTCATCCCTTTTCTTCACCCTTACTAGAGAAGAGGAGAAGGGAAAAAAAAACTAAATACCAAGAGCTTTGACATGGACAAAACCCCAACCTTTTTTCACCCTTGCCCCCCTCACGTCGGCCCTTTTCCCCTTTTTTTTGCGCTGCGTTTTTGCGTTTCGGTTCGGGGTTCACTCGCAGCGCCTCGCCCCTCGCTCGGGTTTCCCCGTTCCTCGGTAAAAGGCGCTCGGCTGAAGACCCCCCCACCGTGATGCAAAGCGTTCCCTTTGGAACTCGCGCATGAAGAAACCGAATGCAAACCACTCCGAAGTCCCATACAAAATATCGGTTCTATGCAAAAAAAGTAAAAAGCAAAAGAAAGAAATGCAGAATCAAGTAATCGCAAAAAAATTGTGACCCCGAGGATCAAAAACACCTTTAGTCCCTAGCACCACTGCTCTAGCCTTCTACCATGTTTTTTCCCCGAATATGATGCCCCGAATCTATTTAAGAGGGGTGGAAGGAAAAAATTTTTAATTAATCATCCCTTTGGGATGCATAATATATCCCAAACGACCCCTATTTTTGGGTACGGGAAGTTTAATATGATTTTTTTGGCTTTACATTCTTGATCACAAAAACTGTGTTTCATTTGTTATATTTCTTTTGGATTTGTTTCGCGGTGAAAGTTGTGTGTACCTACACCCGGGACTGAAGATGGCTGATTTAGGTACGGTATTGATTCATGGGGGACAATGGTTGTCAATGATAAGTTGTGGGTATTTGAAAACAATGATTCTTTTTCCTAAGATCTTTCAATCGTTTTTTCCCAGGGGTTGAATAATATTTTGGTATGAAAATTTGAATAACCCAAAAAAAGTTAACATTTCTTTGTAAGGGAAATTTCGTTAAAAAGATTTTTTTTGCATTGTTTTAACAAATGTGTTTTCTCATGGAAGAAATTTAAGGGAAAGTTTTTGTTAAATTTTTGCTTGCTTATATAGGTCACCCCGGATATGAAAGCGGTTACTTTTGCCCCTATTAAGGTGTGGTACAGTTTAAATTAAACTTTGTTATTAAATTCCTTGGGTTGGAAAACACGATACTAACCTGCCAAACAAAAAGAAATAGCATCAAATGACAAAATATTGAAACACACAAAAAAACTAATTTGGGAAATTTTTTTTAAACTACCCTGTTTGTTCGTTCGCAGGGTGGGGGGGTACACATTTCCCTGAGTATAAACCACGGGAAATATTGGTTTCTACACCCTTTGGTTCCCAATACTAAGTTGTAAAAGAATGAAGGGTTCCTAACGATGGGGGGCCCTGTTTTGTGCAAGGTCATGAAAATTGAATAAACAGAAAAATTTGGGGATAAAGATATACAACAAAAAGGCCCGAAAAGGTTTCAAAGAAATAGCGAAACCTACAGTGTTGCATTGATTTGCCAAAATTTTTATAATGAGCTTTTTTTCTTGGATTGTTCGGGGTTTTACAGTGGGCCAAACATTTGTGAAAATTTTCCTTGATATATTTTTTGAAAATAGTACGTATAAAAATTTGAGGATGGTTATATACATGAGGAAACACATCTTTATGAAATTTGACCCCTAATTGGTAACTTAGAATCCCTCTATATGCAAAAACCCCAAATCAGTCCGGTTAAAAACCCCCTTTCTTGTGGGGTTTTTTGAAGGCAAAATTTCGGCAGGGGATAAACCCATAATCATCCCGGTTATCCCAAACCGGAGTGATGCTTGAGCCACATCCCAGTTTTTTAAACCCAAAACCAGCTTTTTATGCTTTATACCCACTGCCGGTTCTAAAGTGCCCGCAGTGATTTAATTTTTTATAATTTTCTTTTATATTACAGAAATCTCAATATTTATTACAGAAACCATAAAATTTATTTTCCAAAAACCCAAAAACATTTATGTTACAAAACCCATCAAATTTATATTAAAAATTTTCATAGTGTGTCTTAAATTATTTTTAATTAAAATAGTTCAACGTTTTAGTATAAATTTTGGGAGAAGTGAAAGTCCCTATTTGAAACCCAATAATCTCATGGGATGAACAAAACGTTTTAAAATATGACTCTGGTTGCTTCACATTAGAGAAGGGTTTTGTATAAAAACGGTTAAGGGTGGTTGAGTGTTGGGGGGCCCCCTTCTTAGTCGAAACCCAACTTTGCTTGAAACCCTGCAGTGTTAGTGTTGGTTTCTTCATAGTTATTGAGTATCCCAATTTGCATCCATTACTTGGTTCAGTGGCTTCAAAATCCCCTGGTAGGTATGTCATCCCTCTAAAAAAGTAAAAGGGTTTTAATTATGAGAGCAATATTGCAACATATAACAAAAATCTAGGTATAAGTTTATGAGTCTTAAATTTCCCATTGGTGAGTTTTAAACCCCCTTTTGTGCACACAAACCCCGAAGATAAATGTTTCATGTTGC
Organism: Microstegium vimineum; assembly: GCA_022036555.1. Taxonomy (NCBI): domain Eukaryota; kingdom Viridiplantae; phylum Streptophyta; class Magnoliopsida; order Poales; family Poaceae; genus Microstegium; species Microstegium vimineum. The sequence continues at coordinate 5,151 of JAJDON010000046.1, forward strand.
GATTAATAGCTTCAATCTTCACTGATGAAATTTTGGGAAGTGTGATCCATTTTTGAGAGAGTGCCAACACAAGCAAAAACAAAATATTAATAGCAAAACCCCGCTGGGGTTTTCTGTTTTTCCCACCTCTGAGATTTTTTAACAATTGCGGCCCCCCAACACCCCCGCGGCCATGACCCCGCCACGACCATGACCATGACCCATCCCAACGGCAAATTTAAAGTGAAATAGACTTGTAGTTGTGGCCCTTTTTTTTTACACGATTAATTGAAAAATCCCCAAATTTTAACCTAAAATAGGGGGAGTGTTCCTTTAAGCCCAAAAAATGGGTCAAACATCTACATTACTATAAGAAATGTTAATTAATTGGATGATTGTCATTTCATATGAAAATTTTTAACTAACTTATATGTTTGGGAAATTCCGCGGGGCTAGGGAATACCGGATGAAACCCCCCGTAAATAACCCTTAACCAATTTTCCCCCGGTGGGGGGGAGTTACGAGGGCCGCCCTCTTATATTAAATCACATATATAGATTATTTTTATCTTTATCTATCTATTATTTTCTTATCTATCTCTTCTATATTATCCTCTATCTATTTATATCTATTTTCTCTATATTTAATTTTTATTTAAAAAATATATATACTAAGATGAAATTTTTCTTATCTATCTATCTTCTTTTATCTTTATATCTATCTTTCTCTACCCACCTATTATTATTATATTAAATTTCTATCAATTTCAAATAAAATATTAAGTTATCTTCCCCATCTATCTAAACTTCTATTTCTTTATCTACCTTTTATTATCTATTATTATCAAATTTTATTATTATCCCTATTAAATTTATTTTAAAAATATCAAATAAATCTGAAATAGGGATTTTTGGTTTGAAAAACCCTAGTTTCCGTGGAGGGAGGGGGGCGGAGGTGGGTTTCTTTGGGGTCGTGGAGGGGTCCCCGAGTTTTTTGGTTTTGCGTGGCGGGAGGTGGCGTGGAGCGCCCTCCCCCTTTCGGCCCCACGCGGGGGGCGGGGGAGGCGTGGGCGGCGGGGGGCGGCCCTGGATGGAGCGGAGGGGGGGTGCTACGGTTTTGGAGGGCGAGGCGCGGCGGGGGAGCGGCGTGCTGCGGCAGCGTGGGGGGGAGGCGCGGCGGCGGCGGCGTTTTCTGCGGGGCGTGGAGGGCGTGGAGCGGGGTTTAGGGGGGCAATGGCCCCGTCTGAATATTTCGGATCACGCCAAATTTCCTGCTTAAATAAAAACCTTTGCCCTATCACTGGTTCGTGGCTTTTAACCGACAGTGATACGGCAGGGGAGGCTCCCGTCGGTGTTAAGACGAACCGGGGGGAAATTTATGTCGTAAATTTACTGTCGGTTCTGCCCCAGCCCCCCATAATTGGGGGTTTGTCAGGATGAACCAGCAGTGAAGAGGAATCATACCGACCCAAACACAACCCGGGAGTGATGGGCCGCAGTGTTTTCCCGGTTTTCGGGGAAAGGTAGTGTCTAGCCAGATTATAGGCTGCAACTGTTCTTTTTTAAAAAGCTGCATGGATTTTAAATTTGGGGCCCGGGGATGTTTGGTGCAAAAAAGGGGTTCTGAGGTTGATGGCAAAGGAAAAAAATTTTTTCCCAGTGAAAGGGTATGAGCAAGTGTTTTGGAGGAAAGGATAAGGGGCAGGTTGATGCATGCCATTGGTCCCCCAAAAAATTGGTCTGGTAGGATTATTTTCCCCTTGTCACCCCTGCATGGTGCTGGGGGTTTCCCCCGGAATTCCCAAAACCCCCCAATTAAACCCCCCTCAAAATTCAAATTAAAACCCATTCAAAAAAGTTGGGAAAAAATTCTAGGAAAAAAAAAAAGCAATCAGGCCGACCCTTTCCCCTTTTCCTCTATGGCCCCGAGCACGGCCCCCTTTCCCCCTACTTTGGGCCAATTGCTACCCTGAGTTTTTTGCGTTTCTTAGCACAGTTTAAAATTAGAAATGGAAGATTTCCCCTTGGTAGTTCTTTTTGTTTATGATTCCAAAAGCACATGAAATTATTTTTGAAAGTTTTTCCCCCGAAAGAAAATTGGGGTTTTTGGTTATTTATTTTTTCCCCAAATGAAGGTATTGGTGTAAAAAGATTTTTGCATGTATAAATTTTATAGCATATTGTATGTTTAGACCAATGTTCATGGGGGGAAAAACATGTTTTGGAAAAAAAAGATAGGGTGAAATAACGACCCTTATTCAAGAAGAGGGAATAAAGAATAAAAGAATGTTCCTAATCGGAGCAGGTTATTTAATACAGCTATGCGAAGAATCCCATATGTTCATAAAATACTTTGGTTGAAAAAGTTAGAACTGAAGACAAGAGGGTCGGGAAACCTCCAAATTACTTTTTTTCCCAGCAAATTGAGAGGCATTTTAGATCCAAACCCCCAAATTTGAATTTTTGGGGGCCCGGGATTACAAGAACCGGACAGGGCTATCACCCCTGCCCCCTACCCCTAACCTGGAGTAGGGAATTTACCCGCGTGTTATGTAGACAATGCTGTGTAAAAAAGAAATACCCAAATTTCTAGGACTTTTGACCCCAAAGGTCAAAAGCATAGGACTTGAGCAAACCCAAAGGCACGACGAAACCCCCACCCTTTAATTTTGCTCTACTTCTAAACATATGAGTTATTGAATGGTTGGGGCACAAAGTTTATATGTTAGAATGTAAAATAAATATGTTTTCTTTAATTTATAAACAAACTATATTTATAAAGCAAAAAACAAGGGCTATGGAGGAAAATTTTTCTTTATTATCGGATTAACGCTTTAAAAATCAAGCTCCCAAAGGAAATTTGCCTAGCTCCAAAAACTACTTAAAAGGAAAAGGTAAAATGAATTTGAGAGTAGAGCTTAGATGATGGTTGTGGGTTTTAAAAGGGGGAGCTTCCCCCTTCTTTTTTATAAAAAGTTAGAGGTCGGGTTTCATGTGATATATACATCGAAACCCATCAAACTACCCTTTCCCGCAATTAATGAACCCCTTTCGAAGTGGGGGCCAAAATTTGGGTTTTTTTAAGGGGTGTGGTACCCCCCGGTGGTAATGCCCCCCCACTGACTTGTTTAGGTTGGTTCCCAAATTTGGCCAGGGTGCTTTCCCTGTTGGTGTTTGGTCAAATTTGCAAAAATTTGTTGCCCTTTCTTTATTTTCTTTGTGCAATTTGATTTGCCTTTGGATTGCGATTTTGGTTTATTTTTTAATGTATTTGGGGTATAAGATCTATAAAAAAAATGTTTTCCAAAAGTGGAATCATGTCAATATGAAAGACATATGTGTTAAATTTGCTTTGTTCTTCCTTTTTGGGGGCTTTAGTTGGCCAATAGTTCGGTGTTAAGGACCGCCAAAACCAAGTTTTTGCCGCGCCCCCTTTTCCCCCCCTATCCCCTCTCTATGGGCAGGCCTAGCAGCTTGCCCCCGTCTAACCCAGGAAGTGTCCGGGATCCCCCCTTACTTGTGACACCGTTTGGCCCCCCTTTACAGTTAGTATCTCCCGGGGAGAAACGCGAATACCACATCGCCCCCTGCCCCTACCGAAATTTTTTGCTCATCCCGGCAACCCAAAAAAATAAGAAAACAACCCCTAGGATCCCCTCAAAGTTCGTTTAAATATGACTTCCCCTTTTCTTTCTCTCCCCCCCCCCGGACAAAGCCCCCAGACTTGATGTTGCCGCCCCCATAGCCAAAGCTTGGAGCTTTAGATGGAAATTTGATAAAACCATGGGGCCCATAAGCAAAGCCCGCTTTGCACCAAGGAAAAAAAGACCCCCATTAGGTTGTAGAAGGATCACATGATCCCCCCAAAAAGAAGTTGTGGATTGATGAAGTAGATTTGTTACTGAAGGAGGTGTAACCCCAAACCCGATGAAAAACTTCCCCTTTCTTTCCCCCATTTTTGTAATCCTCCCATTTTACACAGAAGAAGTGTGCTTAGCTCATGGGGCTTTGTAAAATTCAGGTTTCTTCTTGCGATGCCAACCCAAATAAGCAAGGTGTGATAAAATATATGTAAGGTTTGGGTGGTCTTATAGGGTAAATTAACCCAACCCGCAGGGAGTCCCCCACCTATTTTTTGGTTTTTCCCTTAAATGAAAAAATGGTAATAATAAGGGTTTAGAACTACAAGGTTTAAGCCCCAAATTTAAAAAAATAAAAAAACTATAATTGTGTCTCTTAATTTTGGTTGGCCCTTTGTAAAATCGACCAAGTTCTTTAAAGTGCTTCCTAAAATTGATGTCAACCCAAAGGGATTTCAAAAATGATGCATTCCTTGACGTAAAATTATCCCAAAAAGTGTTATGAGTATTTATCTGAATATTAGGCTTCCAAAGTTGGATTTCCTTTAATTATCGTATTTTAAGGTTGGGAGGGTTCATATTCGTGAAATGGGATCAAATTCCAACAAAATTTGGTTGAAAGTGCACTAAGAATAGTGAGTCACATAGGATAAAGAATGATATACTCCGAAAGTAATAATGCGATTGGATCTAAAAATTAGAAGATTTTGGCTAAATTTTCTAAGTGGTGAAAACCCTAGTTATAGAAGATGGAAAAGTAGAGGAGATAATTGAAACAAGTGAAGTTTTTTGGATGAAAAATTTGAATTCCAAAAAGATGAGACTGAAAACCCCAAGAGGATGAGACATGGAACCCCAGGAGTTGTGTTTTTGCTAAAAGAAAAAAAAATGATGTTGATACTAAAAATCAGAGGATTTAAATTTCAGAAAGTATCATAAATGGGGGTATCAAAGTATATTGGATTTTAGGACAAAAATTTAGCAGGGGCCATTAGATGGGAAAATTAAATTTTAAAAAAATTTTGAAAATACGTTTAAAACCCTTGTCTGTCACCTTCCCTTTGCCCTTGTATTTCAAAAACATGATTTGCCCCCCTCTACCCCTTAAAAAAAAATAAGGTAGTATTGGGGTAGTATGAAGATTAGTTCCTATATAGTAAATATTGTATTTACGAAAGCTATATGCAGAAGTAGGTACTAAACTTTTTTTTTGTGCTCTTCACCCTGGTTGATTCTTTTTTGTGATTCTTGCATCTAGTTAAATTTCCCCTTTGTTTCTCCCTTTTCACCTTGTGTTTCCCTCCCCTTTCCCTCCTTTCTTTTAAAAGAAATAGACTTTTCTCATCTTGTGCTCTTTTTTCCCCCCATTTAAAAAAAGGGGACTTTTTGAAATCTTAAAAAAGAAGAAAATTCCCTAAGATATTAAAGTTAGAATATCAAAAGATAAAGACAAGAAGGAAATCAATAACTATCCGAAATACATTTTTTTACCCCTGTGCAACCGAGAAAAGTGAAAAATAGCTAATCCCAAAAGTTGGGGGACCCCGTGCCCCCCCTGTTTTTTCCCGGTAATTAGTGTCACCCTCCCCAACTGTGTTTTCCCTAGTTTTAAAATAGCTCTTGGGGGGTTTTTGGGGGCCAAAAATTTGTAAGGCAGTTTCACTTATGTGCGTCGTAGAAATCAAAGGTTTCCCAAAACCCCCATTATCTGGTCAGTAGAAATCAAAGGTTTTGGAAAAACCCACTAGAAATGATTTCTATAGAAAAAATCCCCGTAAAAAAATAATTTATTTCTAAAGGTTTTTTTTAAAAAAAAATCCACCACCAGAAACCCTATTTTTACAAACGGATTCCTTTTAAAAAATCCGCCCTTTGAAAAAAAGTATTTCTACGGGGGGATTTTTTACAAAATTTAATTTCCATAGCAGTTTTAAGTGGGCCGTCTGTATTGAGCTCCCCTTTTTGGCCCCCCGGGGAGACGGTTTGAATGCTAGTGAAAATGGGTTCAGAACCCCCTCCCATAGTAATCTTGTTTTTACTAGTGATTTTCCCTTTACACCCCCACCCCCTTTCAAGCTGCAACACCCCGCAAACCAATCCCCAAAGCCCCTGTGCTTTTCACCTCCCCCCCTTTATGTTCTATATGTCCCCCTGAACCAATTAATCAGCACACCCTGTCAAATCTGCCCCCAATAAAGGAGAGCACCTAATTTAACATTGCCATCTGACACTTATAAAAAAAAGCCCCCCCCCCCCTTTCCCCTTTTAACCCCTCAAGAAAACCCCCTGATCAAAACTAATCCCCAATAAGTCCCCCATTCAAGTGCCAAAATCATTCCCAAAAAAAAGAAAAAACCAGAGATCGGTGGAAACCCTAATTTGGGAAAATTGTCGAAGAAAATACCCCGAAGAAGAACATCCCCCAAAAGCAAAAGTTGAAGCCCCAAGATGTGCCCATATGAAAAAGAGATTTATTTTCAAAAACCCTTTCCCTTTTAATCCCCTTTTTATGGGAATAATAATCTTTTTATCCTTGTAATGCGTTTTATTACCCAGAAAGGAAATGTAAGAAATCAATTGGAATAAGAAGGACAAAATAAAAACCCCCAAAAGTTTTTATTGGAAATTGGAAAAATTATAGGATTTTCCACCCCAATTCAAAAGAGGGGAAAAAAAGAAAGAGAAAAATTTCATGGGCAACACCCCCATTAAAAATAAAGTAAAAACTAAGAATCCCAAATTACCCTTTTCCCCGAAATTTCTAAAAATTTCAACCCAATTTAAGGCCATCGAACACGGGCGCTAAAGCCCCAACCCCCCCTGTGTTATGCACCCCCTCACCCTTTCCAATGCCAAAATATTTAGTGGGACCCATTCCCCCCTTGTCCTTCCCTTTTCTGCCCCATTATTGATGGTACAAATGACTGGGAAATATACACTCAAAACACCATAACAGCCCCAGATTCAAAAGGGGAAAAATAAATGTCATGAACATATTTTACCAAAAAACAAGTTGCACTTGTGTTTGAGATGTGTTTATGCAAAAGGTGAAAAATTTGGGGGAAAAAGGGCCTAAAAAGGTTTCATAAGGGGGACGTGACCCCCCATGGGCTCACCAAGCCTTGGGAAGGGAGAAGATCCAAGAGAAGACCCCAAAGCCATTCCCCTCCTTTATATAACTTTGTGTTTTCTTAAATGGTCAAGGGAAAGTACCGGATTCATGGGTCAAATTTAAAGATCCCCCAGAAGAAGTGACCCAAAATTTTAAAGATCCCTGGGGACACTTTTAGAAGGAGGCAGGGCAATAGGTCATAGGGGGTCAGCCGGCCCCCAAGTCTATGCCCCCTTGCTTCCCCCAGATTTCATCCATGCCCCCGTGATCCCCTCAATCTCCCCCATTGTCAATGATGGTTTGCCCAAGTGATGGAATTAAGGGGACATAGATCGTAGCATGGCATAGATTTGACCCCTTCCAAACCCTCTACAATAAAAAGAGGGTCCCCCTATTGACGGTTTAAATGAAAATTTAATTCCCATAATTATTAAAAAAAGATATAAATAAGATACAAAAAATTTAGAGGTCGTGCTAAAACTATTTTTCCCAAAATTTTATATTTACTTGTTTTGAAGGAAAAATCGGGAAAAACCCCCAAAAGTGCCCCAACCAAGAAGCTTATTTGATAAAAATAATAAAAAGGCTAAAGGACTTCATATTGGGGACCCAAAATCTATCACAATAGACCTAGGGCCTACTTACAACCGACCAAAAAAGGGGTGGTGTAGGGAGGGCGCCCCCCAAGGTTTTTAGGCCCACCTGGCTTCCCGCCTCTGGGGCCCTTACATTTCCCCAGTGGTTGTATGGGGGTTTCCCAAAGGTTGATTACATAGGTATCAAGAGGTTTTCTTATTCCCCCAACCTTAAAGGATATTTAAAAAGGGGAGAAGTTTCCCCCAATTTCTTTCATTAAATTTCAATCAATACATAAGAAAAGGGAAAAAAGTAAAGGTCATTCAATCTTTAGTTTTAGCTATTAAAATAGGAATTTTTGAGGAGAAGAGTCAGAAAGGTACTAGAGTTAGTGGCACACCCTCTGTTAGCAAAAGGTTTATTGGAGCTCTAGAAATTTTTTGCTTGTTCTCTAAAATTGTTTGTAATTGAAGTAAGGTTTGTGTTATCTTCGGGTTATTCAGTTTTAAATTAGTTACCCTTTGGGTGCATTATTTACTTGCTTTGATTGTTGTTTTCCTAGGATGTTTTGATGATGCCCCAGAAGGGATGGGCTCCCCGATTTTCAATGAGACATGGTGGATAACTCGATTGGGGATGGAGATGAGTTCATAGAGACTAAACCTTTTAAGGACGTTGCGCTTTAGAATGATAAAAAACCCTTGTTGGTTGTCGTGATTTGCGACATAAAACCAAACCCAAAAGGTTTCCGCCCTGCAAGCAACGGGGGAAAAACCCAAAAAACCCAAGAAGAAGAACAAGCACAAAATTTTCCAAGTAAATATGATGGTTTCAATCTAAGAACCAAGATGGAGGGGTTTTAAAAGACAACAGATAGGTGGTTGATCCAACACGCACGTGAAAGGCGGTACCCGTAGTAACTCGAAGAAACAAAACCCAATCTGTTTGTGGTGGCTCTAAAACATATAAATAGTTGGGGGATGACCACAAGGGTGTTGTGGTTGTTTTCCAACCTTTGGTTTGGGCCCCAATGGAATCAAATTGTTCATGGAATCGGCCCCCAAAAAAGGTGATGCAGCACCAAGGACAGAAAAAGATCGGTACCAAAAAAGGGGACTTTGTAGCATCTGGGAAGATATCTCCAAAGAAAGGAATTCCTTGGAAAAATAGACTTGTAAGCTTTTCAAAAAATTTCTAGAAATCCCCAAACGGAGTCCAAAATGGTCGTGGCATAATAATGTTGGTGTTGTCCTGCCCGTTTCCCCAAAACCACCCCCCGGTAATCCAGCCCCTTTTTTCCTTTCCCTCATTTAAGAAAACAAAAGTGACAATGAACCAAGGCCCGATATGGATTGGGGAAGGGGTTGGCCCCATTTCACGATAGTAGGTCACGAATCAAGAGATAACTTGCTGCGGCAGCGAGGGAAAAATAGCTTTTACCTGTCCAAGGTGGATGCAAACCCAAACGAGGGGAGAGAGGCACCCCAAACCCGAAGATTCGATCGATTTTTCCCAAGACCGCAAAAACCACAATCCCGGGAAATAATCCACACCCTACGGCGCAGGAATGGAAACCAAGAGCACGAAATAGGGGATTCCAAGGAATTTACTTCACAAGTCCCAAAAAGAACAAGGAAAAAAAGGTTTGAGTAAAACATCAAAGCTCAGTGCAAAACCATATAGGTTCTCCAAAATTTTCAAAAGTTGCTAATAGCTTAGGGGGGGTAGGGGATATTTTTTATAGGAAAAAACCCCCTTTTTGATAGGGGATGAAAAAGAACAGGAGTTTATGAAGTTTGGCTATGTGAAAGGTCACCCCGAGATGGCTTCCCCAAGTGGTTTTTGTGGATGTTGGTCCAAAAGCACTTTCTACTAAACTGATCATAATTCTTTTTGGGGAAATCCCAAAAGACGAAACCGTTTATTGGGGGTGAAAGTAGACTTGAAGGTTTCCCTACATGTATTTCCCTGCATCACGAAAAATTTAGAATTTGTACAGTTTTGATGGAAATTTGTTCCAAAAATTTGTCATGTGAAACCCTTTACCCTTTTGAGAAGTCTTCATAATTATTTGTATCTCAAAAATTTGGACGTCCCTAAAAGGGGGGAGGTTTGTTGCTTGGAAAATAGATTTGAAGAACTTTCCCAAAAAGTCCCCTTTTTGGGTTTAAAAACTTTTCGGGAGTGAGAGATTTTGATATTTTTTAACTGGTCCCTTTTGGATCCAATGGTTCGAATAAATCCCTTTTGGGGCAAAATTTGGGCTGTTGTTTTTTCGCTGATATGTTGTTTTTTTTTTCCCTGGAGAACTGGCCCTTTTTCTTTACTAGCCCATTTTTTAGTTGTGTTTTTTATGTAGGTAACACCCTCCCCCTTGAGGTGTATCCAAAAGTAAACCAAATTTAGAACCTTGGTAGTATAAATTTTTAGAAATTATAAAGTTTTAAAATCAATAAGGAATAAATTTTCCCCCTGCTTTGGATTTTTCTTAGGCGCTTCTTGTGAGTGGGCCTTGAATTGTTTTGTTTAGTTTTTAAAAGTAGCGTGCATGGTTTAAGATGCCCTCATATTTCCCCCCTTTAAAAAAGGAGGCCCCGATTAATTTTCCCAACCCAAAGAATTTTTACTAGGACATCGCTTTGTAGTAGGGTTGATAACATCAAGATCTTTTTTTTTTTCCATACCCCAAGGTTTTTTAAATTTAATCATAAAAACCCAATTTTAGTAGCCAAATATTTGGGAACCCAAAAAGGAATTAGAAAAAAGTGTAGTTTTTCCCTTTTGAATAAATATTTTAGAACTAATGGTGAATGTTGATTGTTGGGCCCACGGTTATTTCCCCCCTCCCTTTATGAAAAGTCATCCACGACTTTTGTGTACCGGGAAAACAATTTAAAAAATCAGAGGATGGATTTTAATGATAATTCCAAAAATCTTTTGTTTCATTATAGTTATATTACATTATTTTTTTTTTAGGTAAAAAACATTCTTTCAATTTGGAAACCCTGCAAAAAGCTTTGAAGATGGAAGCAAAAAATTTTTTAAAGAAAAAATTTGGATTATGTTATACTTTTTCCATCTTTGCAAGGTACTATATCAAAAGTGGAATGAAACTTTTTTGACATGCATTTTGGGGAAAGCTCAGAGTTAGTCCCTGTCAAATTATGGTTTTAAATGATGATAAAAAATTTTTCCCATTTTAGAAAAATTTAAAACATGTTTGCTCAAGATTTGTTTCTTTAGTTAAAAGATATAAACCGGGGAACAAGTTTTTTTTCTTTTATAAAAATTATTAGCCCTTTCTTTTCATTCAAGTTCAGAAAAATATGGCTCAAAAAAATTATTACAATGTCTTTTTAAACTTGAATCAGCAAGTTATCACAAGTTATGGAAATGCATAAAAAAGAATTACTTGCAGATGATTTTCCAATAAAATTGAATGTAAATTACAATGTAGGGAGTATTCCAAAGATTTCAAGGATGATATTTTTAAAAGCATTTAAGGTTTTTTATTGATGAACATATTTATAAACATGACATACCCCAAAACCCCAAAAAGGATGGGATTTTTTTGTGAAGAATTCATCATGAGTATATATTTCACATATCTAATTATTTGTAAACAATGTATCACAAATATGAATCCACAACATCATGTGATTAACCCTATCAAAGATAGAAAAAACTGTATGTTTTTAACATTTGGGTTTTAACTTTCAAAACTTAGCCATGGGTGAGATGTGAATCTTTGTAAAACAGCATTGATCCCTTACCTTGAACCCCGTTTTTATCAAATTATACAATTTTATTTTGCAAACTTAGATTGAAATGTTTTATTACCCTTTTTTAGTTTTCAAATGGGGGAATATCATGGATTGGGTTGAAATTTTACCATTTTTTATATGGTTTAGGGTTTTGGGGCAGAACAATTGGTTGAATAGATGGTATTTCTCACTTCCCTTTTAACAAGTAAAGGTTTATGTCGAAAATAGATTTTGCTTATTCTGTTGCAAAGACATTTGGAAAGACAAGACTAGGAAATAGAGATAAAAGTATTTGTTTTAAAAAAGTCCCCACAGCTTGATTTAATTCCATTTTTTTGTGGTGTATTCTCACACTAATTGTGGATTTTCTCAAACCCCATAGTGTGTGGAATCACAAAAACCCTTTGTGGTTTTATTTTAGATTTGGGAAAATGGTTGCATTTCCCTAGGTTTTGATGACAAAATTAACATTTTTAAAGGGGAACTTTTTGATATGTATATTTTTATGACCTACTTTATTTTCATAAAAATTTGGGGGGGCTGGGGATAATTACCCCAAAATTTTTTTTAAAGAGCCTCATCCCCCAAAGAACAGGATAGAGAAAGGGATTATCATTTAGTAGTAAAAAATTCCTCCCCATGATTTATTTCTTTTTCGCTCGATTTTTTTTATTTCCCCTTTACAATGAATGTTGTGGTCTTCCTACATATAGTGGAAATTTTTTTATTTTCATTTTGAATATAAAATCAATTTTGGTTTGGTTTTGGCCCCTCTTTCTCAATGGGTTTTGTGTCCAAAGAATTATTTTGCCCCTTTTGAATTTTTTTTGGGGGGAATACAATAAATTTATCATCAAGAGCAACGGGGGGGGAAAAATATGCCCCCGAGCCCTCCCCATGCTGTCCCTTTGGACAAGGCCCCAAGGAGTTGGGGGAAAAATTGTTGTTTTTGGAGTCCGCCCCCCCAGAGCGGGAAGATGTTTTTCGAATATATCTCCATGGGGTCCCCAAAGGGGTTTTGTTGACGAAACTGTCCCTGTGATGGTGATTTTTTTTCCCTATGAACCCCGAATAAAGAATTGGTCTGTAAATTGCATTATGCAAGAAAATGGATAGGTAAATTTTTTTGAAAAAAAAACCCAATTCTTACTTACCAATGTTTTTGCCCATTCTAAGGATTTTGAAAGTGCCCGTGAGAGTCAAATTTAAGTGATTGAGAGGGGTAAGGATTACGAATGAACGTCCCCATTTAGATTTTGTGGAGCTATAAGTGGTGTTTAAGGAGGGTATGGTTTGTAACTAAGTGGAAAAGTTCAAACAAGATATGAATTTTGTTGTCCGTACACCAAAAAACTTGAAATTTATATATAAAAATTTGGTTTTATAGAATAAAAAACCCCCTTTTACTTTCCTTTTTTTTTTTTAAGTTTTTTTTTCTTTTTTATATTCTTTTTTTCAGCAAAATGAGTAAATATGGGGGTGCGGATAAATTTTAAAACAAGAGTACGGGGAAGAAAACGATGGTGAAAAGAAAAAGATAAAGAGATGAACACAAAGAAACAATCCCACGAAATGGTATGGGTTTTTTTGGGTGGTTTTTAGTGGGCTATAGGATATAACAAAACAAAGAATATGTGATGACGAAAATAGAAATAGATGGAACAAAATGGAATAAAAAGGGGAGATGAAAAAACCCTAATGAAACGATAGTTTGGTTTTCCAATGACAAGCCCCGATATGGATGGTAGGGATTGCCCCGATTTCCCTACAGTAACCCACAAATTCAAGCGATAACTTGCTGCAAACAGGGGGGGTAATTTAGTTTTTATACCTGCCCAAGGGTTGGAGCGACCAAGGGGAGGGGGGAGAAGGCCCCCAAAAGCGAAGACTTCGACTCGATCTTGAATGCCCACAGGCCCCCCAACCCGGAACTAATCCAACAAACAGCGCCCCGGGAACGGAAGTGTAGAGACAAAATTAGGGGATTCCAGGGGAAATTTCACTTCACAAGTCCAAGAAAAACAAAAAAGAAAAAAGGGTTTTTGAGTAAGACACTCAATAGTGGCTGCTTTTACCATATGGGTTTTCCAAAATTTATCAAAAGTTTTTAATAGCTTAGTGCAGGGGATATATATACTAGGGAAAAACATCCTAGATAGGTTTGAAAACAAAAGGAGTTTCTGAAGATAGGCTTGTGAAAAGGGCACCCCGAGATGGCTTCCCCAAATGGCTTCGCGTGAAATGTTGGCCTCCGAGCAGTTTTACAAAAAGATATTTAAATTTTTATTGGGAAGTGTTAAACTGGATTTTGGGATGCTCAGAAAGGGTGACAGGTGGGTCAGTGAGAACTTGAAATTTGGCAAGGTCTATGCGGTTTGGCCCGTTTCCAAAAAAGGCAAAAGTTTTGGGGTTGGCTAAAAGCCAAAAGGGTTTTGGGTTTAAAAGATCATTTCGGTGGTTATTTAAGGGGACGGTTTTTTTGTTGAAGAAGCGACAAAAAAGGCAAGCCAAAGGCCCATCAGGCAACGAAGAGGAAAAATTAAGGCAAGAAAATGGAGGAAAATTTAAAATCAAAGTATCATTTTTTTTCCCTTTAATTTTTGTAACCCGTCCTTTTAGGATCATGTCAAGGCCAGGGGGGATAAATATAAATTTTGGCCATTGTAAAAATGTTTTACAACCAATACAAAACAACCAGCCCCTTTCCAAATTTTGATTCTTTGCCCTGTCATCGAGTTTTCGAGGGAACCATCGATCCGTGACCTCCCTAAGTCCCCACAAATTGTTAAACATGGGTTTGTATATGTTTTGGATTTAGATGTTGATACAAGTAGTTTGTTTGTTTTCAATGATTTTTTTGCGACGGATCCCTTTCTTTTACAAAACAAAAAGTTTGCCTTTTTTTTTTTGTGTATGAGTAGTACCGTTTTCGGAGGTGTTGCTTGAAATTTCCCAGAAAAGCAAAATAGTTATCGATTATTTGATTTTGGGAAGATCTAGTAGATTCTTAAGTTTTACTGTTGCTGTTTATTTTATATTTTTTATATTTGTAACAATCTTTGCCCCTTAGATTGGTTTCGGTTCGGTTCACTTTTCTCTTTGATTTATTTATGTTTTTTTAATTGTTATACCCCCAAATAGATTTTAAAACTATTTAAAAGGAATTTGGGTTTATTTTAACCCTTGTTATGTGTTGCGGGGTTCAAGCCTGTTAATCGTTTGGCTTTTATAAAGTTAGGTGTGGGGCGAATACAAGTTTAGATTGGGTTTTTATTTGTGTTTGCTTAGTGTTCCCTTTATTAGATCCCAAATTTTGGGTTTGGGTAGGGTTGGGTTTTTTTAAATTATTTTAAATGATGATTGTTTATGTTTTTTTTGCATGCATGGTTTGGCAATAATTTTACGTGTATTGTTTGTTTTTTGGGAAAGATTTAAAACTTGTTTTGGGAGCAATTTATAGTTGTTGTCGTGTAAGTGGCTTAAAGGGCCCCTATATATGAAATGTTTTTGGTCTACCCCGATGTTTAGTTTTATATTAATGATTTTTAAAATTTTTTAGTTTCAGGTCAAATGATGGAGTTTTGGATTTCGAAACACCCCGGGGACCCCATTGAAGTCATTTGGCTTGCTGTGTGTTAGGAAAAATGGTCAATTTTGTGTAACAACTTTTTGGCACGCTCGGGGGGGAACCCCATTAAGTTTGGTTTAAATTGACAATAGCCAGGGTTTGGAAGTGCTATTGGGGAGTTGCCAAAAGCCTTTTGGGGAAAATTGTTTTCCCGCAAGATGTGATGAGTTTAACATTTTAAAAATTTTATGTTTTTTTAAAGAAAAAAAGCAAAAGGTTTTTTTTTAAACAGTCACTCCCCAAGGGGCCCCTCCCTTTACTAGATGATTACACCCAAGAGGAAGTTTCTCAGAAGATGATTGAAAAGGTTTTTTAAAAGGGCCCTGAGTGAAACCCTGAGAAATCATATACCCTTTTTTGAATAATTTGGGAAATCATGGTCAGTATTTTTGGTCCTTTTGTGAAAAAATTTCTTCAAAGAAGTTTTTGGTCCAAGGGAAGGACCCCAAATTTTTCCTGTGTAAGCACCCGGATTTAACAATGTTTTAAAATTTTTGAATCCGGGGTATAAGAATTGAGGTTTGGCTTTTAAAGGGGGCAACACATGGACCAATTCAATTTTGCCTTTCGAAAAGGGGCGGATATGAGCAAATCATTTGGGCCTAAAGCAAGAGCCAGCCAAATTAAAAGCCCCTTACAAGGGTAAAACCCAAGTTCACCCCCTAAATAAAACCCCCCCAAGCCCGACCAAGTTTTTGTTCGGGTGAACGCCCCAAAAAACATCAATATATGACTGAAGGGTCCCTGATGAAGTTGGAGGTTTCGGTTTTTCCGTGTTCAAAGGGGGGTTTTAGTGTTCATCCTTCCGGAAATTTTTGGGAAATGGGAAATTGAGAAAGTTTTTTTTATATTTCTTAAGGGCACAAAAAAAAATAGTTGCCCTTAGAGTTAAAGAGAGAGAAGAAAAGGTATCCCCGCGGTTAGGGAGACAAAAAATGTATTTTAAAACCCTGAGATGACTTTTCAGGGATGGCAAAAAGGGGCATGCAAGAAATTAGGAGAATTTGGATGGACTTTGATGACCTTGGTTAGGCACAGCGTTCCCTTGATGAGAATCAGGTAAGGGTTTTGGGAGAGAAAGTTTAAAAAGGTTTGTCTAAGGGTGTATAAAATTTTCCCTGGAAAAAGGGAAGAGTACGAGAAAGATAAAATAAGACCAATTGGTCGGGGAAAAACCAATAGGTCAGCAACGCTGGTTGAGGCAGCAGAAGGGCCGTAACTTTGATGTCTCCAAGTTAAAGTTTTTGAGATGTTGCCAAAGAAGGCTAAAAAATAATTCCCCTTAAATGAAAATGATAATTTTCATAGTACGGGAAAGTTTGGGCCAACCGCCGTGGGCCATGAAAGTTTTTAGAGCACTTTTTAAATGGGAGTGGTGAAAAAAGGGGACAGATGGAAATCGGGAAGCAAGGATTTGCCGATCAAGGGTGGATCCATTATGAAGAAGGCATGAGGAAGAAAACCCAAATGAGTCGTGTGGGGAAAGGACAAGGGTGTAAGGGTTTGGGGGGAGAGAAGAAAAGAAGGGTAAAAAGCTTGAGGAACAAAGAGTTGGCAAGAAGTTGTGAAAAGAAAAAAGTGTGGGTTTAAAGGGAAAACCCGACAAAAGAATTTGGCTGATGTATGTATGGTTTCTTTTTTCCCATAGGTTTTAACTAAAAAAAACCAGGATACCCAAGAAGAAGTGAAATAATTATTTCGATGAGAATGGTATAATGTTTGATGGTCAATTTTTTTCCTAATAAACGAGCTTTTTTTTTTGATAACCCACCCAAACATCAAATTTTGAAGCCATTTATTTAAAGGGTTTTTACGAATGGCAATTTCTTAAACCGATGTTTGTTGATGGAGGAGTGCCAAAAAATTTTTATCCCTTATCCCATTTTGGAAGTTGGGATGACCAATGAGGAATGAAAAAAATGAATGGGTAGGGATTTGCGGGGCCAATTTTAACAGAGGAGAGGGGGCATTTGGGTTTGATGATTGGTTTAAAAATTGATTATATTTTTTTAAAGAGGGAAAAGGGGGAAAAGTCTGCTTTGGGGAGAGATTGGACCCATGCTAATGCTACATACCTTAACCATGATCGGGTTTTTTCTTATTAGTGGATTGGAGATGTTTGTTAAGTTGTTCATGCGATGATTCGGTAAGTGTTGTTTGCGACCCTATTATAGGAAAAATGATGGTTTCGATTGTTTTTAGAAGAGTATGGGAAGAAGGTCCGGGGTGAAGTTTTCAAAAGGTTAACCCCGGGACCCAAGCAGTCGGCCCCCAAAAAGCAATTTTTTGGGGCCCCCGTCGATGGGCAAAAAAAGGAAAGTTGGGACGGGTTTTATGTCGGGAAAAAGTAGAAGAAAAAAATGTTGGTGATGATGTCAACCCAAAGGGCCCGATGTATATTAGTGAAATTTAGCCCCAGAGTATAGTTTGGGGAAATTGATAAATTTAAAAGATTTTCAAGATTGTTTTGTTGGATTTACACAGAGATGTGGATGGATTGTTTATTATTGAGCATTGATTGTCGATCAAGGGGGAAAGCCCTTTAAAAACAATTTCGGAAAATTTTTAAAGAGGAGGTGTGGCCGATGTGAAAAAGAAAGTTGAAAGTTTTATAAGAAATTTAATTGGATGTAGATTGGAGTGGATTTGAGCATAGTTTGATATAAAAAAAAATGGAAAAATGAGGGTTGCATTGATTTAGGGATTCAATAAATTTACCCCAATGGTGGTTCCCCAATCCCGGTTGCGTTTTGTTGTCGATGCAGCAGGGGTTTAAAGAAGTATAAAATTTTGGATAGTAATGCTGGTTTAAAACCCAAATTTTTTGGAATAGGGGATATTTAAAAAACAGCTTTAGATTTTGGACATATTGGATTATTTGAGTGGTTCGTAAATGCTTTTGGTTTAAAGAATGCTATTTGCAATTATCAGAGACCCATGAATATTTTTTTAGAGTTGTGGGCAAAATGTGGGATTTTATTGAGCGGGGTTTGGTTAAGTCTAAAACCCAGGGTTTGGACATTTAGGATTTAAAGAAGCCCTTTAAGTGAAAAAAAAGAGGGGTTTGAAAAAATAAACCCCGAAAAGTTTGCCTTTGGGGTCTGGCTGGTGATTTTTGGATTTCTAGTTCTAAAGGAGGGATAAAAGTGGTTTAAGAAGAGCATGGAAGCAATAGCCCAAGGGTTTTGTGCCCCAATAATTACAGAGTTGTATTCATTGTGGAAAGGGTTAATTTTGAAAGGAGATATATTAATTTATCAGAAAAAAAATTTTCCTTTTCTCCATGTTAAAGCTTAAAAAGGATCAAGAATTTGTATGGGTTGAGTTTCAAAAAAGGCTTTTGAGAGATAAAAAAATACATGAAGGGACCCGTGTTGGTACCCCCAACCCGCTTGACAAACCCTTTTAAATTGTACCTGGCGGCCCAAGTGAAATGGGTCGGCCCCCATGCAAGGTTTGAAGGAAAGGGAAAGAGTATAGCTTTTTTAGGAAAGTGTTAGAAACCAGAGAAAGGTATTGTCTATGGAGAAAATTTTTGTGGTGTATTATAAGTAAAATTAGGCACTATTTTTTGAATGGGAAAGCGGGGGTAGTTTTTGAATTTGATGTAATAAAAATATTTTATCAATGAATTTTAAAAAGAAAGAATTGGCAAATGGATTTTGGCTTTATCAGAATTTGAGTTAAAATGAATGGAAAACCCGTAAAAGGGGCAAAATTTTTGTGATTTTGGTTTTCAACACCCTGATCCCTTCCCGCCCAAATGTAGATATTTTTGGACTTTTTTTTTTGATGGTTATCTTGCAGCCAAAAGGGGGTGGGGTGGGGATTTTTGATTTTAAGAGGGGGATTTTTAATTTTGTATCCCCATTGAGTTTCGTGTTTAACAATAAGAGAGTTAACACTTTTTGAGGATTGGTTTTTTTTGAAATTAAAAATTTGTGTGTTGAGATTTTGGGGTTCTGAGTTTGGGAATTAACCCAATTTATCGGAATATGAGGAAAAAATGATGTATTAAGGGAATATTTTGAAGAATGGAGAGTTTTGAAGAATTTTAAGGGGGAACCCCTTTATATATTCCCCAGGGGGATAATTTAAGAAGCAAAAAAATACTAGGCTGGCCCCGGGATACGAGAGGTTAAGAGATTTGCACTTTGGATGGGATCGGGTAATTTATGATGGAGAAATGAAATTCTGTTTTTAAAGAATCCCTACCGAAGGTTTCCCCAAAGCTAGATAAAAAAAGTCAAATTTGTGTTCCCTTTAAAGTAGTTTTATATAAGGGCTTTTAGATGGGGGGACTTTCAAGTGTTTTTAGTAAAGGAGAGGAGAGAGTAAAGTATGAAGTGATGAAGGGGTGTGTGGTGACATCAAGGGGTTACCCAATGAAGTGGATAATTAGAAGAATGGTTATTTTTGGGAATGTTTAAGATTTTATTTGAATATTAAAGGGGGGGTAAGAATTTTAGAGATTTGGAACCCTTAAAGAGTAGCATTGGCTTTGAACCCCAAATTTTCAAGTTGGATTTAGAGGATGGGGCATGGATTTAATTTGGGTTGATTAATTTTTAGCGAAGGAAATAAATTTTTTGTTTTTTAGTATTGATTATTTTACAAAGTGGGGTTTAAGTATTCCTTTGAAGAAGGTTACATAGAAAAATTTAAAGAATTTTGTTAAGGAGATATTTAATTTAAGGTTTTGAATTTAAAACTTAAAACGATAAGGAAATAATTTTTTTTTGAGTTTTTGATTTTGGAAAATTAGGAATTTTAAATTTTTACAATTCTTTTTATTATGCCCAAACTAAAGGCCCAATGAAGATCAAATAAGATTATGATTAAAATTATTCATAAAAAGATTTATGAAAAAAAAAGAAATTGGGTTTTGGTTTTAAAAGAGGTTTAAGGGCTTTAGAAAGTTTGTCATGGGTCTATCAGGGATCTCCCATGGTTTGGTTATGGGTTATGTTGTGTTAAATGGGAGTGAATGGGTTAAAAGGGAGTTAATTGAAAATGATTTGAGGAAAGAAGATTATAAAGTTTAAAGAGGATGAATTGGAGGATTTAATTTGGTTCCCCTTAAAGCATTGGAAAGTATTGAAAGAACAAATTGGGGTTGAAAAATTATAAAGAAAGGTAGAGAGGAATTGTAGAAGGTTTTTTGGTTTTGGGAAGATTGGGATTTCCCCTTTGGGGCAAAAAAATAAAACCTTGGAAGTGGTCTTAAATTGGGAGGGGTTTTTAGATAGTAAATTTTGCATGGGGAATGGTATGAAAACTTTGTGGGAGGAGTTTATAGAGCAAATTTAAAAGGGGGAAAATTTTTAAGAAATTTTTTATGGTTTAGGTTGTTGAAAGTAAATTTTTAAAGGGGTTCTATGGAAATAGGATGTTTTGAGATGCCCTTTTGCCGAAAAAAAAAATCTAAGAGTTTATAGAAAGGGGAAGGGATTTTCCTTTTGAGAAAAAAAATTTTAAAATAGTCAAAACATGTATTAGTTCAGGAAAATTCCCCAGATTTATCAGAAAGATTGATGAAGGAAAAAAGGTGGAAATCATAGATAATATTTTATAAGACAAATTGGGTTTTTTTAAAGATTTATGTCAAACTTTCTCATAAACAGTTGTTGAGGATGATGAGCATTGGTGGCTTGGGGAGGAAAATTGATGATTCATAGTTTTAAAAAGAGTCAATGTTAAAAAATCTTCCCCAGGTTTCCCCCGGGAAGCCCACTTGGGATGATGGAGAAGTTTCATTAGTTAGGTAGACATTGCCCCCAAAGGGCTAGCCCTGGTGAACCCTTTGGGTGATGGGATCTATAGAATGATCTAAGGCATTTCCTCGGCAGTTTCTCCCCGGGATTAATTGTAGCGATTTGGGTTGAAATTTCGGGTTGATTGTAGAAAACGTGAAAAAATTTGGGAAAAAATGGAAGAATAGATGAATCAGAAGAAAGGGGGAAAAAATGAAAAGGATTTGTTTTAAATGACCGGGATGGGTGCGGTATTTGTGGTTTCCCCCTGAGTTTTGGGCGATGTGTTTGCTTGGAAACTTTTCCAATCTTGAGATTATCCCCTTTTTCCCCGAAGGGAACCGCCTTTTTGGGGGGTTTAGGGAGGTCATGGCACCCCACTAAATCCCCAAAGGGGTTTTAGTGGTAGGAGCTTGAATTTTGAAAGGGGGTCGGTCGATGGGTCCCCGGGGGGGCTTTTTGTCGCCGGGAAAGGGGAAAGGGGTGTTGTAGTGGGAAAAAGGTTTACCCCATCTGAAAAGTTTAAAAAAAGGATCAGGGTGAAGGGATGGACAATGAAAGGGAAAACAAGGGGGCAAAGGAAACCGAATTTAGCGCTGCCCGGGTTTTGCCCTGTCGGTTCCCCCCAGAAAGGGGCTTCCCCGGGTTGTATCCCGCCATTTTAAATGTGGGGTAGGGTTTCCCTTTTGGATTGGTTTTGAGCAAGAAAAAAGAGGGGAGAGGAGTTTAGAATGCTTAAAATGTAAATTTTTGAAGGGGGGGGGGAAAAAGAAAAGGGTTTTTTTATAAGCGAGTGAGAATTTCCCAAAGACGAGTTTAAAGGGTTTTTCCCCTTCGAATGGGGTTGGTAGCTTGGGCCGGTGGTAAATAAAAGGGCGGTCGGTTTTTTTGAATCGGGGAAAGGAGGAATAGAGTTATTTTTTGATTAGAAAGCTAAATGTGATGGTATAATTTAATGGGAGAATTTAAAAAAGTGATTAATTTATAAAACAGAAGTTTGAATGAGGAAAAGACAGAAATACCCGTTTGGGTCAAAAAAACAGAGTATATCAGGGTTTTAAAACCTTTTTAAAAAACCCTGTTTCTATAGCTCAGAAGTGGTTGATGGCATTAAAGCATCGTTGTTGGCGACTTTTATTCAGCCCCTTTTGGTCTTCATTTCGAATTTGAATGTTAAAAGCCTTCCCTTGAGCTGTTGATTTTTTGAGGTAGTGATATTTTTGAAGGTTGTTTAGGGAGGTTGGCAAATTTTATTATTTGATTTTGGGGACTGAATTCTGACATTAGCTCGGTATTTGGGGCCCTCCAATTGATTTTCACCCTATGATTTAGTAGGTAAAGTTGCCAATGAAATTTTAGCAGTCTGAATTTGGGAGGGGAATATTTAATTTTGCTTTTAGAGATGTTTTTTTAAGCTTTTCCTAGAGGTTTGTTTTTATTTGTTTACAAAGAAAAATAATTTTCCAAGGGGGCCCTGGGTTTTGGGGAAGTTTGAGGGCAGGTGGAAGATTTGGTTGATGAGTAAAGGGGGATTTTTAAAATTTCAAATCTTGAAAAGAATGTTGTTGTCCTTTAATTTAAAAAAACCCTTAGTTATCCTTAAACCCAAGCTTGTTTTCCCATGAAGAGTCTGTTAAAGGGGTTTGGTTTTTCCCCTTTTTATTGTTGTAGTCATAACAGTGAAAGAATAAGGGGAAATCGGTTTGGGTTGGTTTTTAAAAAAAAAGAAGTGTTAGGAAGATAGATTTTTTTAACAAAAGGGGATTTGCTTGGGAAAAAAAATATCACCTGTTGTTTTGGTTTTGATTTAAGGGGGGGTGATGTCTTGTTTAAATTAAAGGGTTTGATTAAATTTCCCCGGGGATAAGAACCGGGGGGGAAAAAGGGTTGTTTTTATAAATTTTCTAGGATTTTATCTTTTTCCCAATAATGCAAATGATAAGAGTATAAGAAAAGGAAAAGTTTCCCTTAAAGGGGAAAATTTAAGTGATTCCCGAATGATCCCAATAAGTTGGAAAGTTTTTATGAAATTGTTTTCGTTATGAGTTTGATTTGATTTTATGGGCCCCTGCATTAGTAGAAGCTTGGGGGGGGATTTATGTTGTTGAGACATTGCTTGAACCCAGAATATAAATGTTTGGTGCAGTAGAAATGATTGAGATAAAAGGCCTGGTTAGAATTGTTGATGAATAAGATTTTTGTAAAAAAAAAGGTTTTTATTTGGGAGACCTTTGACTGTTTTGGGGTTATCCTTCTGAAAATGGAATTTCAAGTGTTTTCCTTTTGTTTCTTTGAAGGGGTAATGGCCCTAGTGCAAGGGGTTTTTATGAAAGGGTTTAGAGTTGGGGCATTTAAAAACCCCAAAGCAGGATTGGGTCCCGGTTTTTAGTATTAAATATTTGTTAGGGGGTAGGCTCGAAGGGTTTTTTGTAAGGTTTTTCAAATTTGGGGGAAATGAATTAAAAAAAGGGAAATAGCAAGTTAATGAAATTATCATATAAAAAGGCCCAAAATTTTAGTTGTAGATTTGGATAAAAGGGGGCCCGGTATGTTAAAAATGTGATTGTGATTCCCTTTAAGGAAGAAAAAGGGGGTGTGAGCGCATTCCAAATATCCCCAAAAGGGGAAGGTTCATACTCCCCCTTTTCCCCAAATGTCTGTCTCTAGAAAGGGGTGTTTTCCCCCCTAGACACGCTTTGGACGCGTATATAAAGGGCGGGGGGGGGAGTATGTTGGCAAATCCCAAAAAACTCAAAAACTTTCTTAGCTTTATTTTATTGTGTTAGTCCCCGTATTTATGGTTGTAGGAAGAAGGGTTTTGGGGAACTTTTACATTAGTTGTTGGATTGGCCCTATTTGGATAGTAGTTATAGGAAGTTGTTAATTCCCCTGATGAAATTGGTTTGCAAAATGCAAAAGGTTTATAAAAGAGTTGAAAATTTATAGTATTTGTCGAACAGCCCGATAAAGTAAATTTTAAGGCAGGGAAAATTGTAAAATTTTTTAAAGGAAGCCAAAAAAATTTCCCAAAAATTTGAAAATAGTTGAAAAAATGAAATATCCAGGGCAGTGATGATAGAAGAAGTGTTTCCTAAGTTGACAGTTTTTTCCCCTTTTTTTACTGCCTTCAGCATAGTTAACTGAAGGGAAAAATCAAAATTTTTGGGGGAACAAAGGATTGTTGGTGATATAGGTGAACCCCATCTGGAAAGAACCCCAAAAGGGAATCAACAAGAAATTCCCTTTCCTTTGGGGCATTTTTGAGCAGTGACCTGATGCAAACATATGATAGGATTTAGGGGTTTTTTCCCCCAAGGGGGTTAATGTGGCAATAAACATCCGCCTAAAAATTGATTTAAGGTTTTTTTTATTGGATTTTCCGAGAAAAGAATTGATAGAATGTTATGAAAGGCCCCGTATTCCCTTTTGAAAAGGAAGAGTTATATAAGTTTGAATGTATAAATTCCCCCTAGATTTTACAGCCCTTTTTGGGTTTCTTTTGTTTTTATATTGTAAGGGTAACTGGTTGAAAAACATTCAGGCTTTGTATATGGGAAAACATAAACCAAAGGGAGGGTTATATACCCTGGCCCAAGAAAAGGGTTGACGAATCAGAAAAAGAAATGAGAAAATTTCTATAGGGGGGTTTTTTCTAGGTGTTTGCAGGGGGTAAATTAGGCAATGGTTGATGCCCGAAAATCCCCAAAGGCTATACTTTTTTCCCGATTTTGTACCCGTTGCCCTAACAATTGGGGGAAAAGGCCAAGTCTTTAAAATGTTTGGCCCTTGGTTTGGGGGGTGATCCCGACTTGAAAGGGATTCTTTTTAAGTTTTTTAATGATTGGTTGGGTGGGATTCCCCTTGGAACCCAGGAGGTACGAACGGGGTGTGCGATAAAGGGGTTTAGAAAATGGTTCTTGTATTTTCCCTTAAAGAATAAAAAAATGGGAAAAAAAGAATTAAAATTTGGGGAATAGTAAGAGATCCCAAAAAAGGGAAATTTTCGAATGGTGGAGGCGAATGGGAACATTGGGATTTATTGGGTCGGAATTTGGGGAGTTTAAGTAGATAATAACCCGTTAGGGTTGGATTTTTTGGGGAGGCTGGTGTTGAAAGTGTTGATAGAGGAAAAGGGGGAGTTGTAGTAATTTTGGATAAAATGGGGGTTTTTTCCCCAAAAATTTAGGGGGCATGTGTTAAACTGGTTTTGGTATGTCAGAAAGATACATGGGCCAGGCAGAACTAAGTTTGGCAGGTTGGCGGGTCGGCCATTTCCCAAAAAATGGAAAAAGTTGGGGTGGAATCACAAAGGGTTTTTTAAAATGACACTGGTTTATTTAAGGGGAGCCGTTTTTTTGAAAAAGGAAAAAAATGGCAAAAAAGGCTGATGGGCAACAAAAAACCGAAAAATTTTAGGAAAAAAGATCCAAGGAAAAAAAGTCAAGATATTTTTTTTTCCTAAATTTTTTTTAACCGTGCCCTTTTTAACTATTCACGCCAATAAATCAACCCCCCCGGGGGCAATTTCGAGTTTTTTCGTTCGTCGATTTTGAAGGAAATCGATCCCTCGACCTCCTAAGTCCCCAAAACCCTTTTAATTCTATATATGCGGGGGATTTAATGTTGAAAAAGCGTTTTTTTAAAGATCGTGGACGGATCCCTTGCTTCAATAAGAATCTTCCTTATTTTTGTTTGGTAAAAATATAATCTTTATCATAATAGCCGAATTGGTTTTATTAGATTGTTCTGTGGGGTTATGCATGTTAAATAGTTTGGTTTTTTTAAATTAGGGGTTGGGGGGTAAATTTATTGGTTTTTGGGGTTTTGCTTATATGGACCCCTTGGTTTAATTGGTTAGTTTAATTTTATGATGATTGTTCTATGTACTTTTCATGCATGTTTCGGAATAATTTAAGTTTATTGTTTTTTAGGATGATTTAAAATTTTTGGGGAATTTATTTGTTGTTGTTTAATTTTTTTTTAGGGTTTAAGGAAAAATTTTTTTGGTTTTTTTATTTAATATTCATTTGTTAGTTTATAAATGTTAAGTTTCATTTTTTGAAAATACCATTTTGGTTCCTTTTTCTGGGTTTGGAAGTGGTCAATTTGTTAAAAGGAATAAAACAGGTTTTTTGGGTTGGGAAACTTGGGAATTTAGAATGTTTTAAATCAGAAAATTATGAATGGTTTTTTGAAAAATTTAAAATTTTTTTTAAAATTATTTGACATTTTACTAAACGTTGTATTCAAAATTAATCCATAAGGTAGGTTTTTTCATTGAAATAATTTTAATAATTTTCCCAAAAATTCTATTGGTAATTTTTGGGGTAAGAGATAATTTTTTTTTTAACTGGTCTTTTTGGACCCAAGGGCCAACTGGGATTTTGAAAAAATTTTTGTTTTTGGGGGTCCGAATGGTCTTTTTCTTTTTTCTTTGAAGAATGGTATGTTTTTCTACGGTTTTTTTTGGGTTTTAGTTTTCTTATTAGGTTTAAATCCTCCCCCTTGATTTTATACCCAAGTACAACCAAAATAAAAACTTAGGTATAAAATTTTAAATTATAAAATTTAAAAACAATAAGGGAAAGAATTCACCTCCTTGGGTTTCTAGGGGCTTTTTTGGATACCCTTAATTTATTTAGTATTTAAGACCATTAATTCCCCATCATCTCCCCCTTGAAAAAATCTCCCCGACTTAATTCTTCCAATAAAGAAATTTTATAAAATCGCTTTTATATTGATAAAAAAATTTCTTCTTACAACCAATTTTGAAACTTTTAAACATAAACCAATTTTATATTGGGAAATCAAAAGGAAATTTAAAAAAGTGTATTTTCCCCCAATAACTTTAAAATAAGGGTTTTTGATTGTTGGACGGGCCCTATCAATTCCATTGCAAAAAAGATAGGAAAGTTTTAAAATGAACTTATTATATTTTGGGTGACAGGCTGAGTATATTTCAATTTTTGGGGGTTTTATTTTTACCATTAATTTTTCTGTAAAAATTAAAAATAAAAATCCTTTAAAACCCCTTTAAAAAAATTTTAGAAAATTGGGTCTAGGTATAAGTTATTTGTTTGCCTATTCCCCAAAAACTACCCCTTTAAAACCACCGGTTTAATTACAAAAGTATATTTTTTTTGGAAAATTTACATCATATTTTAAAATTTTCCAACACCCCCCTCTAAGGGGGCATTCAAAACAATAAATTATTGTTCCACTCTCTTAGTGTTGTCTAATTGGGGGTTAATCGAGTCAAATGATTTTTCTAATCTCTTTTCAGGGATAACTCTTGTTCTTTCCCTTCTTCATAAAACTTTGCATATTCAAAATTATTTTTATTTACTTTTTTTATTCTACTTTATCAATATCATACAGTTTATTATTGTTTTTTTATTTACATTAGTTTTATATAAAAATTACCCTAAAAAAAACCTTGTAGGGATATGTTACATATACTTATTTGTAAATTAATTGAAAATGAAAAGGTTAAGTTGTCTTTATTATATTGGGGAAAGCTAGAGAGGTACCCCTTTTATTCTTATTTTTACATGTTAAGGAAGTTTTAAAAAAAGGCCCCCATAAAATTATAGTACCCAATTAGGGTTTCAATGTTTTGCTATCTTTAGAAAATTTTAAGCAATATTTTTTTTAAAATTTGTTTTTTTTAAGTTCCTGGGGGAAAAGTTTGGATCTAAAAATCCTTATATTGTTGTTTTCCTCCATTATTATTACTATTATTTTTATTTTAATTTTAATCTTATTTTTTGGGTAATCCCCTTGCTATCATATTTCGATTCCCCCCTAACAAAATTAATCCCTTTGTGGTAATTTTTGTTGGGAATTAATAATATTTAAAGTCAATTAACTAAGGAAAAGGGGTTTAAAAACATCCCCAACAAAAAATGGGTTTTTAAAAATGACATATTCTATATTTTTGGTGAATTATTTTTCTAGGGTTAAACAGGGAAAACAATATTGGAATAAGGGTACAACAATTTTGGATTGTAATTGGGAAAGGACAACATGGGAAAAATTAAAAAGGTGCAAAGAACTCTAGAATGGGGGAGCCTCCCAGGGGG
Source organism: Microstegium vimineum (assembly GCA_022036555.1). NCBI lineage: Eukaryota > Viridiplantae > Streptophyta > Magnoliopsida > Poales > Poaceae > Microstegium > Microstegium vimineum. Next base: position 32,904 of record JAJDON010000046.1, read on the forward strand.
CGGGTCCCCACCCTGGTCCCCCGGGCCTTTCCAAGGGGTTGGGTCCCTTCTTAGCCCCCCCAAACCCCGATTTTTAAATCCAATCTGGGTTTTAACGGTTTATCTAAGGGCTGGGTTTTCCCCACGGGGGCTATAAAGAACCCTAACCCCCCCCCCAAGTAAATCAATCTCAACAATCATTTAATTAGTAAGGGGGTGTGTTGGTATTTATTCACCAAAATAAACCCCAAAGCCACTCCCCCTTAGTTTTAAAACAATTTTCCCAAGGGGTATCGATTTCCAGGGGAACGTAAGGGGGCTACAAAAAAAAATCGTCCAAATAATTAAAATTATTTTGGGGTAAGATTTTCCTAAGAGTTTTTAGTTGATTAAGAAACAAAGATCTTTTTTAAAATTTTCTATATTGGACTCAAAACTACCCAAAGGGGGAAAAAGGGGGGAATTTCCAAGGAAACCAACCTAACGGGGGTTTGACCCTTTTGGGGTTTTACCACCCCTAAAAACATCCCAAAAGGGTTGCTAATTCTTAATCGAAACTAACACCACGCCTAATCATTAAATTATATTACTTAGCTTTAAAATAAAACTTATGCAAACAAATAAATAAAATAACTTAATGTAAAAAAATGAATAAATTAAACTCGGGAAATTTTTAAATTTACAAACTAAATTGTCAAAAAACCAATATACAAAGTACAAATTAAAATCCCAAAACCACTCCTCCATTTTCCCCTTCCCCCCTTAATTAAAATAATAACTAAATTGATGAAATAAAAACTATTAAAACTAAAACCCCTATTCTATTGGATGGGGAAAATTAAACCCCCGCTTTTTCTCTGTAGGGAAATGATTTCTTCGATGGATTTCAGGGGGGTTTTTCCCCTCTATTTTAGCCCTGGGGTCAACCGAGCCCTCGGGTCAAAAAACCTTAAGTGGTGGAGATGATCCCAAGGGGGTGAAGGAAGCTTGAAGGATATTTGAAAAAGTTTGTAAGGGCCCGCTGGGCCCGGGGGGGGGTTCGGCCCCCACCTGGCCGCCCCCCACGCTTTTTTTTTTCTCTTTTTCCCCCTAGATCTTCTATGCTAATTTCCCAACCTTTGGGAAGAAAAACATTTGTTGGGATTTTCCCCCTTTCAATCTTTTATCCCTAAAAATTTTTAAATTCACAAACTATTAATTCTTTGTTTTGCCCCTAAAAAAATTTGGGGGTTTTTTTTATGTTCTAATTTTTCCCCAAGGGAATTTTCTTTGATTTTTTCTCTTAACCCAAATATACAAATATTTTTTTCATCGGGGTCAACCCTTTTTCCCAATTTACCCCCAAATTTTTATTTTATTTTTAGTATCTTTAATATTAAAAAATTTTAAAACAAAAACCCCTGGAACTTTTAAAAAAACCCCACAATAGTTTATTTATTCTTTTTATTTATAATATTATTTATATTTATTTTCCCCCAAAAAAAATTCCCTTGAAAATCTGGTCCCCATATCTAGGGGTAATAAAATTAAATAATTTTTCAAAACTATTTGGTTCTAATTTCATGGGGACCATAAAAAACCCCTTTTAATTCTTTTAAAATATTTATCTATTATAAATTTCATCTTCTTTCATTTATTTTTATTTTTTTTGTTCATTTAAATTTTTTTTTTAGATATACTCTTTTTTTATCTTATTAATTTTAAATTTTATATTTACTTTATTTTTATTTAAACATAATTAGTTAGTTTATATCATTTCTTTCCTAATTATTGATTGGGTGATAAAAATTTTTAAATTGCTTCTTTTTTATTGTGAATTTTTTTTAGCCCTGTTAATCCATACATTTTTCCTCTGTATCCATCCTTTAAATAAATTAATTTTTCAAGGGACAAAAATATTTTTCATCCTTAATTCCTTTAATATAAATAAATTAAATTTTAATATAAAAATTATTTTAAATTAGGGGATATTTATAATTAAATAAAAATTTTTTTTTTATCTTCTATTCTTTCAAATTATTATAACATGTTTTAATAATTAAATTCTTTTCTATATCTTTATTTTCTTTATTTTAATTATTTCCCCATTTTTGTGTGGTTTTTAAAATTATCTGTTTTATTTTACCCCTAATCTTCCCCTGGGAAAGTAAAATAACGAACCCAAAACTTTCCTGGGGGGAAAATTAAAATTATTTTTCTCCTTGCAAAAAATTTATTTATATTTTCATAACCTATTTTAAATTTATTTTTTATTCATTTAAAAAACAACTTAAGTTTCTAAATGAAGGGGCGAATGGGGAAATTTTTTTCTAAAAATTTTGCACGGCAAAACCAACAAACAAAAAATATTTAAAAATACATTATCTTAACTTTAGACTCAAATTTTATAATTGGTTATAACCAATAGGGAATCATAAAAATTTTGAATAACAAAATAAGAATTACTTAAAAAGGGGGCTCTACACAAATTAACAAACCAAAATAACCATAGCAAAGTTCTACAAATAACAAAAAAATCCCTTTTTATACACAAAAACAAAAAAATTTTGCCAAATTTCCCCAAAAATTTTATCTACAAAGTAGAAGGGAATGGCAACCCCAAAACTAAATAGTTTAAAAAATTTAAAATATAAAATTAAAAAAATTTTTGGGAAAACAAAAAGAAAAACAAGGGTTACACTATTTTTTCTAGTTATTGGTCCCCCAATTTCCCCTTTATCCCCAATTGGGGTTAACTTTTTCACCCCCCCCTAAACCCCTCAAGGGTTCCCCTCCCCAAAAAAGGGGCCTAACGTCCCTTAATAATTCTTTTCCTTTGGGGGGCACAATCCCCCCAAAACCTTTTTTCACCCCCAAACTACCCCTTTAAAGGGGCCCCCAAAACCAACCCTTTTAAGGGGGAAACCCCAAGATAACAACACCACATTAACATACACCATAAAATATTTAAAAACCACTAAATACCATCCCAAAAATTTCCCTTTATTCTTTCACAATTTAACTCCCCCCAATCCCAACCCAAAGGAATCCCCCTAACCTCCAAGGGGATAAAACCACACCCCAAAATTTTCCCCCAAAACTAATTTCCCACTACCAACCCCCCCCGGGGGGCCAAAATAATTTAACCCCTTTTCTCATTTAAAATCTTGGGGGTTGCCTGCCCTCCCTGTTCCCACCTTGGGTCCCTCCAAACCAATACCCCCCCATTTGATAAATCCCCCGACATTTTTTTTACCCCTCCAATTTTCCCGGGAAAAGTCCATCCCCTTTACAAGGTAAAGGGGGGGGACCCCACCAACCCATGGGGCCAGCCCAACCCCAAACTCCACCGCTCCAACTCCCAACTCATAAAGGGAATAGGGTTTTTTTGCCAACCAATGTAGTTGGCCCCACTGGATTTTTTTCAGGGGAATCCTCCCCCTTTTTTTTTATGGTAAACAAATTATCACCCCTTTATGTTTTTTAAATTTTACAATTTTTTTTAAACTTTTTTTTTCTTTTCAGACCACTCATCCAATAAAAAGTTTGTCCTAGGGGGGCCTAATAATTTTTCAACTTTTTTCCCCCTTATATAGGTATAATCAAACCCGGGGCATAAAATTTCTAAACCAATGGGGGAAATGAAATTATGGGTTATTTTGTTTTGCGCTTTCCCATTTTCCCCTTTCCCCAATGTTGATGCAAAATTCAAAACACTTGTAAATGATATGTTTATATATATAATGACTATTTTGGGTTTTAGATTTGCCCTATTGCTTTTTCCCCGTTGCCTTGGTATGGGCCCCAAGCATCACAGTTCCCCCTTCAATTGCAAGGTCCCCCCAACCCTCTTTGATTTCCCCCTTGGTATATGATATGTATGTTTCATGTGCATTAAGCCCCTTATCCCCAAAATTTGTAAAATTAATTTGTGTATTTATTGAAACTATTAGTAATAATTTGGGTATAATTAAAAATAACACGGCCCTTTCTTTAGTGTGCCCCAAATTTTTAAAGTTGTTGTAGTAATCTTAAATTAGCGATGCTTTGAGAAATGTAAAAACCCATTTCTAGGCTGTTGTGGGGACTTTTTTTGGTAATGTCATTAAAAATGTAAACCTTAAAAGGATTTTTCTTTTATTTATTTGGTTATCGTTTCCCCTTTGGGGATAAAAAAAATAGCGATATTTTAGAAAACCCCCGGTGAAGTGCTAAATAGTTATTTTGTGTGTTGAAAATTTAAGAGACATAAGAAATAAAAAAGCATTTAGCAATTATACGAGCCCCGGGTTTGTAAGTGCCATGTATTTAGTTTTATGATGAGTTTTATTCCCAACATAAACCCATTTCGGGTTTGGGAGTTTTTTTAACCCATTGCGAAAGCAGGATTTGAAGTTTTTGGGTTGGTTGGCTGTTTTGGGTTTTTGGAGGCTTTTAGTAAATTGGGGGGGAAAGGGGTTTAAGTAGAGATGTGTTTTTTTTTTGGGATGGATAAAAGTGGTGAAGGGCGGATGTGAGGCTTGAAAAAGGGGGGGGTTTGGAGGACTGCCTGGTGGTGGGGTTGGGGGAAATTACAAGTGAAAAGAAAGGGGGTTTGCCGTGGCCCAATTAAAAAAAGCGGGCGAGATGTTGAGAAGGAAGGTTTTTAAAGACTTGGTGCTGGGTGATCGGGGATGAGGGGGACACTTTGGGGAGGGGGGGTTGTTGGAGAAAGTACCCCAAAATTTTTTGGTTTAGGTTAAAATTAGGCGGATTCCCAAAAGGAAGCGGGGGTTGGCACATGGCGGAACCCTGGGGGTTTTCGCCCAGGCGATGAAAAGTTAGGCACAAAGTGGGGACGTCCCAAAGAATAGGAAGGGATATCATGATAGAGTTGGATCACAATGTCCCTTTGGGTAGGTGCGTCATGTATTGGGGGTGTTTTGGAAATGTCCAAAGCGATTAAATAAGGATGTGGGGGCCTTTGCCCCCCTCCCTCTTTCATTTTATTTATTTAAAACCCCTTGTTTCTTCTTCTCTTTAGTTTTTTTATGCTTTTAGATTGTAGTGTTAGGTGAATCTTATGTAAAAATTTAACTTGTTGATGAGAATGGGGCCCTTAAACCCCCTTTGTGTCCCCTTTGGAAATTTTTTAAAGAAGAAAAATTTTGTAAACCCCCTTTTAAGAAAAAACCCTTTTTTATACCCCCTTGTGACCCAGGGAAATAAATTCAATATAGCCTTTGAAAAGGTTTAAAATAAAAAGACAATATGAAATATAAAAAACATATAAGGTCATAAAGGATAATTAAGCAGCAAAAGCGGAACAATTTAAATGATCTTTTGGGGGGAAAATAAGTAAGGGGGACCCAAAGCTGGTTGATACAAGCCCATTCTTTGGTTTGAAATTTGGGGGAAACCCGGGGTTTTTTAAATTTATTAAACAAGGCCCGGTTTACCAAATCGAAGTATAATAGGGGGTTATGAGTCAAAAAAGGGTATACAGGGTTTAACTGTATTAGCTTTTTGTAAGTCATGAAATTTTGCCCCTTGAGTAGTATAAATTCTTCCTAAGACCAAATTTAACCCCATGAAAAAGATAATAAAATTAATGTTATATGAAAAAAATAAAAATAAATTATGATTAAAAAAGTGATGAATTGAATAAGGAACAATAGTAAGGATCCCAAAAAGGGTCAAAAAGTGAGACGGCTATAAAATGTTTTAACTCTACAAAGGTGTAATCTTTAACAAGTCATGATTTACCCCTTTTTAAAGGGAGCTAGCCCCTTAACCCCTTTAAAGGGAAAGTGCAAGGGGTTTAAACGAGACCTTTCTAGGTTCCCCTAATAAGTTGCAACCCCCTACAAGTTTCCTCAGTGAAAAGCTGGGACTCCCCTCCCAGGGGTCACCGCAGTGCCACCCCCTAGGTAGGTTAAGCCCAAACAAGTCAGAGCCCTCTTGCGCCCTTTTCAGGTAAGCTACTACGAACTAGTAAAAGTCTATGTACTAAATCAAGCCAGAGCCATATAGCTTATGGTAGCACTGTTTTCCTAGGGGAATCAACTTATAGAAATATCCCTATGAGTGAGAACACAGGTGTGAGTTCCTGATGTTCCACCTATAGTCCACGTTGCTAAAAAGTCATCTTTTATCATTATTGCATATGTCATTAGTCAAGTTACAAGATCATGGTTATTCTTTAATAGCACTAGCTTTTGATCTACCCAATGCAAACCCTCAAAGGTAACAAGGTACATGATATCAAATCTAGGTATTCCTTAAGGGTAACAAGGTAGACACATGCATATGAATTATGTAATTAAGGTGAATAGGAAAACAAGGAAGATCCCATGCTATACTTGCCTTAAACTTAGATCCTTTTCAAATATCAACTTCTTCAAAAGATCTTCTGAAAACACCACTTCTTGATCACCAACGAACACTCACCGATTGGACAAGATCACATACACCACTCAAACACCTGATCAAACATACATAGCATACATGCATATCTATTTAGAACAGTACACCAATCAATGAAAATAATTTAGAAAGAAAACTATGCGTTGCTAAGATCACGAAGTCGCGAAGAACACGCTAAACGGAGCTACGGTGATCAAGCTACAACTAACGGTAGATTACTTTTAAAAAGAAAACTAAAGCTTTATTAGTTTTAGTTATCAAAAAGATGAACAAGGTACTTCAGAGAAATACCTAAGTTTGATTAAGTCAAACTTATATTTAGATTTTAAAACTGAATTAGAACTAAAGTGGAACTATGCATATTTTATTTATAAAGCATATTTGCATAGTATTTAATCAAGTTAAGGATTAACCATGAAATTAAAGATCTATTAACATAGATTTAAAAGACACTACTGAATAGATTACGTCGTTACAAAACCAACGCAACTTGAACGGGTCAATTTTGATTTAAAACGGAGAAGATATGATCTAAACAAGTTTTAGGAATTTAAAAAATATATTTAAAGCCTTTGAATAAATAATTATTTTCAAAGTTTCAAAACAAAGTTGATTATGATTTCATCATGTAGAAAACAACTCTACAAATCTAACACAATTTGTTTAAATGAAAACGGAGTTAAAACACATCTTTATAAGCATTTGAAAATGGATGGCATTTCTGTAAATAAAATCAAAGTATTTTGAATTAAAACTGAAATTAAACGAACTCTGGACTCCGGTTTGATTTAACAAAAGTGTGAGGACCTTTCTGCAAAATGCGCGAGGGTTGTCGGTGGGACCCGGCCGGTCGCCACGCGGCACGATGCGGCTGGTCGGGTCCACGGGGCTGCCGTGGACCGAACGCGGGGCTTCGGTCCACCGGTCCATGGTGACCAGGGGCATACCCCTTTGCGGGGATCTAATCCCGGCCATACCGCGCGGGATCGGATGGCTCAGGGGGCGGCGCGGGCGGTGGGGACGTCGGGTCGGTGCGTGCGTGCGGTGACGCGCCATGGGTGCCGCTCGGTTCGCCGGCGAGCTGCCGAAATGGCACTACGGACCTTGGGGAGCCGAGGCGAAGCCGCGCTGCAGGTCGGCGGGCGGTGCGGTGGCCGCGGCTTGGCCGTGGGCCGGATGGAGAGCCATGGGCGACGGCGCGAGGTCGTCAGCGTTCGGCCGGGGGGTGTCGTCGGCTCCGGTTGGCCTCGCGCAGGTCACTGGGAGGGAGCGGGTGTGACGGTGAGGTCGAGCCGGCGGTCAGCGTTGACGGTGCAGCAGCGAAGCCACTCGGCCACAGTGGACCGCCATTTGTGTCGCGCAGGCGCGGGCGAAACGGCGCTGCGGGCTCGGGTGACCGTGGCGAGAGGTCGGGGGGGAGCTAGGGCGGCGGTGAGCGCATCTAGGGCTCGGCGGGTGACACAGCGGCCGGGGGCAGTGCTGCCACGGTGACGCGCCATGAGAGGCGTTCCGAGCTTGCTGTGAGCGGCGGGACGGCGCTGCCGAGCATGGTCGGCCTAGGCGAGGGCACGGGGAGGGTGAGGGGGCGTCGGCTCGCTCACCTAGGGGGCACGGTGATGGCGGTGGGGCTTCCCACAGTGAGGGCGACGGCGGCGGGCAGCTCGGGTTGGGCAGGGGCTCGGCGAGGGAGCAAGGGGAGGGAAAGGGAGGCCGATGGGGTGCCTTTATAGGGCCTCAGGGGGAGGTGAGGGGCGCAGGTGCGCCGGCGGTGGTGGAGTGGCCGTAATGGCCACTCGCCGGCCGTTACTTGGGAGTGAAGGGGGCGGCAGCGGCGGTTACGGGTGGGGGAGGGGAAGCGGCAGTGGCGCTCCTCTCGTCTGGAGGAAGGAGAAGGGGAGGGCGCGGTCGCTGGAGAGTGGGCCCGAAGGGTCAGCGGGGGCTGATGCGCAGACAGGCGGGGTCAGGCTATCGGGAGCTGGGTGGCGCTGGCACGCGGGCCCTAGGTGGCAGCGAGGCGGGTCGCGCGAAGGCGATGGGGTGGAGGCATGCCGGCTGGGCCAAGGCCCACGCGGGGGGGAGAGCGGGGGCAGGCCAGGCGGAGGCGAGTGTGCAGTTGGGCCAAGGAGGCCCGGCTTTTGCGAGCAGGCCGAAAGGGAGAAAAGGGGAGGGAGAGAAGAGAAGGGTTTTCCTTTTTCTTTTCTGAAAACTGATTTTCCAAAACGTGTTCAAATTCAAAGAGAGTTTGAATTCAAACCACTCTTCTTTTAATGTTTTATTTTATAAAACAAAAACACAAATTTTACCTTTTGAAAACAACTTTACATTTTATTTTAAATAGAAAGATTAAACCTATTTGACGCTTAAACGAGGGTTTTTAATAAATCATTTCAATTGAACTTGAAAAGACTTTTGAAACCTTTTAAATTCCTTTGAATTTTAACAAAACCACACAAACATTAAACTATATGCAAAGGCATGAGTGCACAAACACGTTACTAGCTCTGGGACTTTTTAATTTGATAATTTTTTTTAATTTCCTACATTTCATAACCACAAAATTCGGAATTAAATCATTTTAGCTCTATTTTCCAGAAAGCAAAATTTGGGGTGTTACAAATTGTGTCTTTTTTCTTCGTATTCTTGGTTTTTTCCCATTCTTGTGTTTTGCTCAATCTCTCTCCTTGCTTGATCTTCTTGCGATCGGTCTGTTGGAGAGTGTGATGTGATCTCTTGTGAAGATATTCACCAAAGGAATTGATCCAGATTGGGGTGAGCACTTCGATCGATCATTTTTCATTTTCCTCTGGGTTTTCTTCTCCCTTTCCCCTTTTTTTTTTTTTAAAATCTGGGATTTTTTGGGGGGGAAGGGAAAGGGGATTTTTTGTCTTCATGGAGTTTTTTTAAAAATATACCTTCCCAAACCTCCCCAAAAATCTCTATCAATCGGAGTGAATCAAAAGAAATTAGGTGATTTTTGTGCAATTCACAATTTTTTGGGGGGGGCCCGGTTTTGTTTTCCCAAAACCCCATTGCGTTTGGGGGGGTTTTTTGGGTGTGTGGGGCCCAATGATTTTCACAAACCCCCCCGGGGGGGCCACCCCACCCCTTTTGTGGTTTTCCAGATTTTCCAGTGGTTGTTAGATTTTTTGGTGTCTTTGCCCCAAGAGTTTGGAGATTTGTTGACTTGAGGGGGCGCTTTTCGGGTGCTCTGAGGGGGTCTTTTTTTGCACCGGACGCATACACTAGACACCTTTCAATTGGCATAGCTTAAAGGTTGCTCATTACACCAGTCGGTGCGGGCGTTTTTTTTGGCTTGTGGGTTTTTCCCTCCTCTCTCCAGAATCCAAAAACCCAAGTTACTTGTTTGTTGGTTCTATTCAAAGAGGCCCTTTGATTACTTTTGAGAAAGTTTCACAAGTATTTTTGGGGGGGGGCTTTTTCCCTCTCCTCTCAAGGGGTTGAGAGCCTACCTTTTCGAGTTGAAATCAAGTTCTTGGCTCCCCGGTAAAAAACCATTTGTACCTTTTGGTCATCACCAAAGGTTTTCCACCCTCTCTAGGGTCGTGTTTCCCTTACCCGATCTTGTGTGTTTGTTTTTTTTTTTTTTTTTTGGGGGAATTTTTGGCCCAAATTTTTTCCAAGAGAAATTTAAAAGGGCCTCCCCCAAACCCCCCAACCCCCCCCCCCCCCCTGGGGGGCTTTTTGGGCCTTCGGGGTTAAGGGGGGAGGGAAAGGGGGCCAAAAAGCCTAGGAATTTTAAAAAAATTAAAAATCCAAAAGTTTACCATAAAATTAATTGTTTTATTGCCCTAGGTTTATTTTTTGCCCCAAGAGGGCCCTGGGTTTTAGTTCCCCTCAAAAAGAAATTTTCTTTGAAGACCCCCTAAAAATTGTTGAGGATAACTGATGTCTAAGTTCCCCCTAAAAGATTCATCTTGGATTTTGGGGCCCTGTTCCCCCCCCCAATTTAAGGGGGGGTTTAGCATACCCTTAAGGAAGCTATGGTCAAAAGACAATCACTGAGTTTTTACAGGGCCCCATGGGGACCTCAAGGAACTTGGGAACCCCCCTTTTTGAGCTTTACCCGGGCACTTATCAACATGGTGCAAGCCAACAATTTTGGGGGAACCCAAAAGAGGATCTAATGCCCTTCTCAACACTTATGGAGGTGTTTTTTTTGGTGAAAATTCCCCAATAAAGGGAGTGAGTCGGAGTCCATTCCCTCTATTGTTCCCATTTTTCCATTGTTGGGAAAGGAAAGCAATGGTTTACGCCATGAAGGATGAATCCTCCACCTTGGAGACTAGCAATCTTTCCCCTCAATTTCTTGGGAAAAACCAATGCCCTTCATAAAAAATCCCAACTTCTAACAATACTAGAGATACTTTTCCGGGAAGCGGGGGCCCCTCAAAAAGGGGAGTTTGGTAAAGATGTGGTTGCGAAAAAGTATTTGGGCTATGAACTTAAGAAAAGCCATGGGGGGTTTATGAGTTTAGAAAAGATGAAATTTTTTTTGGTTAATAAAAAGAAAAAATTTATCTTTACCCTTTTCTTGAAAAAAAACTATGAAATATTTTTATATTTTTTTAAATTTTAAAAAGTAGGAAGCCAAAAGCTAAAACCCCAGGGTAAAGGCCTTTCAAAAATATAAGGGGAAAAAGGAACGGCTTCTTAAAAAGTTCCCTTTAAAGGAAACCCCTTTATTTGGGGCCTTTTAGTTTTTGGGGGGCCCCAAAAGCTAAAGCCAAAATCCCAACCAAACGAAAACCTAGAGTATATTTGTGTTTTCCCTCATCATGGGAAAGAAGAGGGGTTTCCTTATTTAGGGTTTCAACCATAGCCTGCCCAAACCAGGGCCCCAAAGTCCCCTGGATGTTGTCTTTAGAGGAGTATTCTTTTAACTACGTAAAATCAAAGGGACCTTGAAAAATGGTTCAAATTGGGGTAAAACTTTCCAAATAATAGCACACCTCAAATAACTTTCTCTCTACAAAGATCCCTAACATCTAGTCTTTTATTGTATTAATAAGTAATTTGGGGGGTTCCTCCCCGCCTTATATACCGGGTATTCAAGCTTGAATCTATTTTAGTTTACACTAATTTTTATAGGGAATAAATTTAATATCCAAACAAATCTTTTTTCCCCATTACCAAAAATCTACTTTTCCTTCTGCCCCACCAACATTTCCGAGCACCACCCCTTTTCTTATTTTGGGACCCACCCCTACCTACCTTTCACCCTTGGGTATCCGGGTTTATCTATATTTCCCCAACTAGCAACCATTTTAGTACTCTAAACACCCATCAACTTTCTATAAAAAAAATTCCAACCAAAATTCATTCCCCAAAATAATTTTCCACCCATTTTCTTTTTGGGTTAATTTTTTTTTTTTCATTTTTTACTTTTATATTTTTTGGGTTTGAATTAATTTTTCTAATAAAGGCTTTTAAGACTCTACACTTAAATTGAATCTTTTATATACCACTTTTGAAAAATCAAAATATGACTATTAACTAAACCCTCCCCTTTTCCCAAATTTTTTTGTCTTTTACTTTTTTATTTATTTTTGGGTGTTCTTACTTTACAACTTTTTTTGATCTTTCCTTTTTTGGGGTACTTTAACCTCATACACCTTCTAACATCCAAAAAAATTCTTTATACTAGCAAATATTTTTTACCATTGAAATTTACAACAAAATCATCAAAAATTACATTACCCTTTTAAGGGGGTTTTTGTCCATAAATACCCTCCAATATAACAACTTTAAAAAAATAAACCCATAACCAAAATTTAAGATCTAACTTATACTTCAAAAACAATAAAACTTATAATTTTTTTAAATTTTTAAATAAAATTTGAAAATCCATCTAATACCATAAAAATTTTATATCACATTTTTTATAAAAATCCCAACACAATATTTCTTTATCATATAAATCAATGACAATTTTTGGATTTTTTTACCATTTAAATTTCATTATACAATACATAATATAAACCCTTTTTTTTAAAATATAATGTAAATAAAATTTAAAATTTCTATTCATATTTTTTAATTTATATCTAACCTATACTAAATAAAAAAATTTAAATTTTTTTTTCCACCCATCCGACCAAAATACAAATATAATTTCTTTCGTTTTCTCCTTATTTTGATCAAATAAAAACCAATTTTTTGTTCCCCCCTTTTCAGCCCCGTTCAATTTAGTAAAAAATTAAAAAAATTTTGGATTCAAATTTATTTTTTTATATCTATTTTGTAAAATATGAAAATATATACTTTTTAATTTTAGGAAAAAATTTTTGGATACTCTATTTTATTTACCTTTCCACTTTACAAAAAAAAATACATACGTCTTTATTTATCTAATTAAAATTTCCTAAAATAAAAAATCCCTTTGATTTGTTTTTTTCTACCTTGGGGCACTCAAATTAACTTTATAAAAAAATTTTAAAATCTATTTTTACCTTAATATTAATTAAATTTTTTTAATAAACTTAAATTTTTACCCTTTTTTAATTTAAAAATATTCATTTTTTTTTAAAATTTAATAGTAATAAATAATTTCGCAAAAATCTGTCACCTTATTCCTTGGGACCCGGGAGCTCTAAAAACCCCCTTCCCCCCAAATAAAATACTTTTTTCCCCAAATCAACTTTTTCAATTACCATTTATAAAAAAAAATATTTTTTAAATTTTTAAATTAAAATATTTTAAAAATTTTTATTTTTTTTTAATAAATTTATTTAATTAAATTTACATTTTTTTACAAATCTATATTTATTGAAAAGTTTTTCACACACCCCCAACGACTTCAAATTTAACAAATACTCACTTTTTTTCCTCCTTTTTTCCCCTTTAACTTCCACCCAACAGGAGCTTACCACCAGCTTATTTAAACACACTCCCCCGGCCCCGCCCAAATTTTAATACCATCCTCAACTCACACAGCCAAAACTCTCTGCCTCTCTCCCCCGGCTCTCCGCCCCCAGCCCGCCCTTCTCCTCTCCCTCCATTCCTGCTCCCGCTCCCCGGGATGCCCGTACGCTTTTCCCCTTCGACCCCCACCCCAAGCACTACCCTACTACTAACAATTACACTGTTCTACTCCCTGGTTTTCACTACCCACCAACCCTTTATGCTCCTCAACCGGGCCCCCTCCACAGGGACGTTCGTCTACGACAGGGTCTCGTCATCAAACCCTTTTTCTCCACCCTGTGTGCTATTTTTTTTCCCCATACATCGATATCTATCTATTGAAGAAGAAAAGAAGAACAATAATGTCACCCGGCTCTATCTAATGTTTTCTATGTATTTTGAGCTTTTTTGGAATTAATTCTGCTTGCGGGCTTCACATTTATAACCACCCACCTCCTTCCTCCGTCGTCTTCCTGCCTATATCTTAGCAGGCCATATATACAAAAATTTAACCAAAGATTTGCTTATTTAATTGTCCCTCTACTTGACACTTAATTAATTATTTTAAATGTGTATCAACTAATTGCACTATGTTTTAAACTCTAAATGACAAATCATATTCAAGATTTTTTTTCTCCACTGTTGTATCATTTTTTTCAATACACAAGTATTTTCTATCTTCTGTCCTTCTTCTATACACTACCAGAAAACATCTCATTCAAGCACAGATCAAATTGTGCTTTGTCTATATTCTTTTCATACAAAACACTTCATTTTATTATTTTCTATCTTCACACATTTTACCATTTTTTCTTTTATATTTCCATATAATATTCTAGCTAATCCACCTTTTTATATTTTGTTTTCTTCAGACCATTCAACTTTGATTCAGGATCCTAACTACCAAACTTCATCTAAACCCTTTACTGTTCCAAAGGGTGGGCATTTCCTTTGGAAATCCTAATAACAACATAAATTATCTGTATTCTAACAAATAATAATTTTCCTTCAGTTCTATGTAATATATTTGACTCCCCTTCTGGTTGGATTCATACTCAAAGAATGTTTCAATTATGAAACGGCGATCTTAAACAGCTGCTGATTTGCATACTTTTCTTCTCAAGGTAGTTTTTCTAATTTAAATTTTATAATTTTCAAGTCAATTTCATCATATGATACATATAAAATTTATATTATATTATTTCATCTTGTTGCAGTAATTTATCATATTTTTGTGAACAAAACTATTTCCACCTCTATTTTTTAACCATGTTCCAGCTCTATCCGATTCCTGAAAAATCCATTTTACATAGCTGGAGAGTCTTATCCGAAATTTATATCCCACCCTTCAAACGAAGTGTCAAAGTTTTCTTTGAATTATAATCCTTAAACAGCTATTAATGTTTCTATATTATTCTTTTTGCTAAATGAATTATTCTACAGGATCCACAAAGGAGATAATCCAGTTTTAAACTTCAAGTTATGATTTTTCTTATGTTGTTTATCTCCATAAATCTATGTGACTAACCCTTCAAAACTATGAATAAAGTTTTTTTCCTTGGACATTTTTACCAAAATAAAAAAGGGGTCGGACAATAAATAAATTTGTGTTCATCATTTTTTCATCCTTATTATTTTCTCTTTTCCTTTTTACTTGATCTTAATTGATTAGCTGAAAACGTTTTAAGAATTTGGGTATATTGTTCAAGCCAAAAAGAATTTCTTTCTCTAAAAATAATGTAAATCTATGAATATAGGGTTTGCTTTATTTTTTAACTCTCATGTTAGGGGATATGGGTTGGGAAAGGGTTTTGTGACAAGCCTATGAGGTAATCTCTTTACCCTTTGCGCATGGAATGGCCTAATTTCAATATATATACAATATTCGATACTTCACTGAAACTTTGCTATATAAATTTCCTTTTTCCTCATTTTTATGATGACTCTGTTGTGATATCAAACTCGTCCATTGCATCCTCTTATATGCCAAATAATCTAAAACATCATATGACCTTTGAAATAGACCCATGTTCGTTTTAATTAACCACCATTACTATTCATAATGCAGCAAGCGAATATTGCATGTCATGGGAAACTACTAATTATTCTACAGTAGAATGCAACCGACAGTGTCGAACGTCGATTTGGTAAACTAGTCACACTATCTAGTAACAAAACGATATTGTTCTCAAAGTTATATATTAAAGATCTTTTGTAGTAATCAGCGGATTAAAAATTTATAACATTCTTACCCTGCTACCATGGGACAAATACCAAGAAGTGAACTCACAAAATAACAAATGCCTCAAAGTTTTAAAATCTCGTGTACTAGCAGGCCCCTTCCCTAAAAAACAAGAATGATTGACGGGCGTGGCCTTTGAGAGCTCCTGTAAAATGGGGCGGTTTCCATTCATGGCAAAGCTAGCCGCTGGCACTGGATCATCATTCTGTTATGGTGAGCACAACACAGTAACCTTTGAACCTTTATTTTTCTTTATTTACGTAAACTTTGATGTTAATCTTCTTGGGAAATTACACATTTTTCCTCATCAACAATCGCTGATTTTTGTACTGACTCAACGAAGTCATTTTTGCTTCCATCCCCTTTTTTTACAATTTTTGCCACTAGTTTCTATCAAAATACAAAAACGCTAACAAAAATAGTGAACAAATGCAAAAAAAAAAAAATCACCATAATCTAAATAATTTGTTCAGTACAAGCATACTCCAACTTAAGAATTTCTGCATCTTGTCTGATTCCCATTCCTTTGGATGGATGCATTTTTTATCTCAAATTATATATATATAGGATTATTTTTCTCCCAAGAAAGCTGTTCATTATCATCCCCATTACTTATATGTATCATGTCTTTTTTCCCTTATTAATCTCAGATGATGAAGTTGCAACGCATGGCTAAACAATGATAGCGTCAATCTGCAATTCATCAAACCTATATAGCCATACACTAATCACCTTTTACTTAGGGTTATAATTTAAACTTTTCATCTTCTCAACATATATAATTTATCATGCACATGTTGGGTCATTCAATTGGGCCCTTTGGGATCCTAGCACAAATAAATTGACATTTCACCATGATTGGAGTGATCATTTTCACAAAAACCTTACACCGGGTTACCGTCTCTCATTTACAGTACTTTAAGGACACATAATATCTTTCAAATCTCATACGTTAGTCTATTTGGATCCATCCAACTAAAGTTTAGCTAGCTTAAAATTTTCAAAGCTAAATTTTTTTAGCCATCTAAAATTTCTCTCAGTAACTTGGTTGTTTATATCTTCAGCTAACAACCAGCTAATTTTATTGATTTAGCGGGTTTGAAGCAACTAAACTTTATCTAGCCTTTTATTTGTTGTTTGAATCCCTAAAGCTAAATTTATACCACTAAAGTTTAGTTGTGATCCAAACAACCCTTATATAATCCTCCAAAGAAGCTCCTATTATAATTATATATTTCATTTAATTTGTATTTTTCATGTGACCATGATATTGTGTACCTTAACAAGCCTAGCATACCACATCTTTACTATGATCTTGTTTCATCGACCTTTTTTAATGAACAATTTCTGGGTATTAACAAACAATACCTTCCTAAGATTTTTTATTTGTTTATTTATCCTATAACTGATTTTTTATCTAAATTCATAATCTTTTCCATAATTTCAAGCAATGTTTTTATGTATCCGAAAAAAAAATTTAAGGGCATATAGCTTACTATCTTGGTTGTTATCCCACATACACCCAAATAAAAATCCTCACTTTCTACTATTAAAGGAACTTTCTAATTTTTAATAATCCCTTATTTTAAAAAACAATTACTACCAACCAAAATCAAACATAAATTTTTTAAGTAACACTTTTTAAAAACCCAAAAAAAATCGAGTTTAGATTTTTCCATTTTTAAATAAAATTTTTTTCCCCCAGGGCTCACACAGTTTTCCCGATATAAAACCCAGAACATTCTTTCACACCTTCTTCGTTCAAAAAACTCATAACACACTATAGACCATATTTTTTTCGACTCATCATTTAATCAAAAAAAACATTTAAAAAATTTAACCCATAAAAATTAAGCAACAAAATCAATACCACACTCCCCCAACTTTAATCACATTTTTTTATCAAATATCTTTTTTTACTAATTCAAATCAACAGTTCCCGTTTAATTTTCACCAATACCAAAAAAAAAAAAATCTAAAACCACTTAATCAAAAAATCCACCCCCCCCAAAAAAAAACTATCCCCTTATCTAATTTGTTTTTCTAAAAATTTCCTACTTTTCCCTTTTAAATTAAAAAAAACAAAAATATCTTTTATTTCCGAATTTTTTTTTTTTGACAAAATCCTCAACCCTACTAAAAACTCCATCATTTAATTATATCCAAACTACACCAACAAAAAAAAATACATCTGCCGAAATTTTCAAACTTTTTTCCAAAAAAAAATTCTTAAAAACATCCAACAAAATATATACCTCCATATTTAAAAAAAAAATAACAATCTTCTATAATCAATTTAAAATATATGATCCAATCTATCCACAACCAAAAAAAATCCACCCTCCAAATCTTTTTAAAATTTTTTTACCACACGACACTACTAAATATTTCCACCAATACTTCCAAAAAATACCTTTTATTCTTTTAATATTTTGTCAAACCCAAATAAAAAACATCAAAAATTAAAAAATCAAAAAATTCTAAAATATCTATCAATCTTCTAATAACAACAAATCATTTTCACAATCCTTATTCATCAAATAATATTTTTTTTACATGTTTAAATATCTTTATATTCTTTTTTATCTAAAAATAAAAAACACATACCAAAATTTATACAAATAAAAATCAAACCACTAATCAAGACAAATTTATATCATTTTTAAAACAAATCACACCTCACAAAAATATCAAATGAATAAAATTTTAACTTCTTCCCAACTAATTAATAAAATAAATCAAAATACATAAACATTCTAAATATTTTTTCCCTTTTTATTTCAAACTTCTTTCTAAAAATAAATATCAAATATACCCCTTATAAACTACCCAACTTATATTTTTTATTTTCCTCTATTTTAATCACATTGAAAAATCTATTTTTTATCACAAAACAAATTTTGCACATATTAAAAAAAAAACTAAACATACTTCGAGGACCAAAATTGTGAATTTCCCTAATTATATTTTTTTTTCTCAAAACCAAAAAACTTACTTTTAAATCACAAAAACAAACTAAGAACCTTTAATATAAATAAACATTCAATATATTTTCGTTTCAATTAAAAACTTCTTTCTAATAATAAATACAAATATCCCCTTATTAAAACACCCTAAATTTATATTTTTTTAATTTCCTCTATTTTAACACTTTTGAAAATCATATTATTATCACAAAAATTTTAGATTCTGCACATGAACATTTAAAAACTAAACATACTTGGGTACAAAAAAATTTTTATATTGCACCTTTTTTATTTTTCTTCTCAACTACCAAATTAAATTATATTTAAAATACATGCATTTACAAAAAAAATAAACTCATAATTAAAATTTTTTCCTTATTTTTTTCAACTTAAAATTTAAATTTAAATTTTTATATTTTTTTCCAAAACTTAAATTACATTATTTTTCAATTTAAATTTTAGCAAAAAAATTTATTTGGGGCTCCAAATTTAAAAAAATAATCAAAATTTTCATCCATTGCATCAATTATAAAATTAACAACCCTATTTGAATTTAAATTTTCAATTTCCTTCTCAAATCTCCATCAAATTTCCCCCTCACCAGAAGGAAATCTTTTTAGCATAACAAAACTGCCTTTTACCTTCAAAAACAAAAAAGAAAAATCGAAAAAAAGAATCAATCAAAATTCCGAAACTAGTAAAACTTACCTCTAATTTCATCCCATCACCCTTGGTTAGTAATCAAAACGTTTTAACTTTTTTTTTTTAGTCCACATTAACTTTACCTAAAAAAATTTTTCAATTTTAAATAAAACAACTTTACCAAATTACATTTTAAAACTGGTTTTTCCCCTTAAAAACATCCTGAAAAATTAAAAGTTACTTCCAATAATCTTCACCCTAATTTTCCCAAAATTCGCAATTCCATCAGTTCAATTTTCCATTCCAAAAATCGTGGCTTATTTAAAAAAGGGGGTTTCCTTAAAAGCACAAAACCCAAAAACCGACGCAACAAATCCCATTAATAATAAAACTCTAAAAAATAAATTAAAAATTCATTTTTTTCCCTTTATATTTTTATATCCATCCTTTTTAACCCTTCATCCATATAAATAAAATCCTTCCTTTAAAACTTTTACAACCTTTAATACAACCCCCCTCCACTTTGGTCCTTTACGGCCATTCTCAGAACCATCGATCCTCACCTCCGTAAGTCCCGACAACCTTTTATCATGTCTAGTATCATACGGTGGATTTAGATGTTGATGCAAGTAGTCTTGTTTGTTTTCAATGATCGTGCGGCGGATCCTTGCTTGATAATCAAGAAGTCTTTGTTTATGTTTCGTTTATGAGTAGATACCGTGCGGCAGGCATTTGCTCATACGCTTAGCAAAAGCAAGATAGTTATCGGCTCTATTAGATTTGGCAAGATATAGTAGATTCACTAAGTTATCACTGTTACATGTTTTTAGATATTTTATATATTTGTAACACTCTTTTTGCCCAATTAGTTAAGGGTTTTGGGTTTTTCTTTATCATAATCTATTTATCTTAAGTTTTCTTTTATTTCAAATAATTTCGTTTATTCCAATTATTTAAACCTAATTCACTGGGGGTTCTCATTAATTTCGTTTAACTTTATAATCTAAATTCCAATCAACGTTAGTTATTTATTTATTACCTTTCCTTATCATCCCCCAAGGGTTATTCCGATTTTTTATTTTAAACCTTTTTAATTATATTTTTTCCCCTACTTTTCTCATCATATGTTCCTTTTAATGCTTTACATTTTATTTTTTTTTTAGCCAATATTTAAGACTTTTTTTCAACATTTCTATATCTTTCTCAAAGGGGTTTCACCGATTATGAACTGTTTCTACCCCATTTTCCATTTTGTATCTATTTTTTATCCCTTTTTAGTTTCCAACTACGGCATCCCAATTTCAAACCCCCCACCCTTAACACCTTTTCCCTTCTTTGACACGGGGCTCACATTTTTTTCAACACCCCTTTTGGGCACCCCCTACAACACTTTTCAAGATCCTGAATTGGAATAACCCAGGTTCCCAACTATATATTGCTAAAACTAAAACTCCACAACATTAATTTCAACACAAGGCTTGATTCCTTTTAAAAGAATAAAACAACAATTTTTCAAACCCCCCCCCTCTCCTTCCACATCAACATTCACCAAAAAGAAGATCTCAAAAGGACAGGGGGTTTAAAAGGGCCATATCACATGAAAACACCATAGGTTTTTTTAACATTTTTCCACATCAGGTCTACTTTCTCCATCGCTGATAATCTTAAACTCGGCTAAAGGCCCACATTGTTCCATGCCAAAATACCGGGAAAAATCGAGATAACACGCCTAGATAACCAAGGGGGGACTTTCTCACAAAAAAACAACCCCCCTTTATCCACTCGCTTTTCACAAAACCCCCCACATCCTTTTAAAATTCCCCCAAAAATTAAAAATATTAAGAAGGGATATCAAATTTCCGATACTTGTATTATCTCTCCCAATTATAAAAAACCAGCATTCCCTTTTAAAGGGAAAACACGGGAGCCCAAATTAAAATATTGTTTTTCTGCACAATCAGACATACAAATCATTTGGTTTTAAGCCAAAAACCCCCATAAAAGTCCCCTTTACTATAGTTTTTTGGGAAATTTGGGGCCTAAAATTAATTCATCTCCCCCCATGCCCCCTTTTGTATCTAATATTTTATCCCTTTTATTTCCCCAACTACTCCGTCTATTTGAAAACCCGGGGGCCCCCATGAACCCCCTTTTCGGCTTGCTTGTTTAAACTCCCCACATTTTTTTAAATTACCAAATTAATTAATATTTATGGTTGGGGTGAAGCTTTTTTTTTCCACTCAACTTACATTTTTTTAGCCTCTTTCTAACACTATTCTTTTTTCCACTTTAAACATGCATGGAAGGGGGAATACTCATCAACCCCTTTTCTCCCTTCCCCCTAACCCATTTTCTCACTAGGGTTCTTTCCCCTTTTCCTCACATACTTATCTGATTGGGATGCGTTTTATTTTGTAGTTTTCTAGATGTTAAATACCATTGGATAAGTTACTTTTTATTGGCATTGGAAACACCTCACATTATAGTAGTGCAATATTTTTAATGGTATAATATATTCATTTCATCTTGATGGAAGCCAACTCTTTCCCTTGGAATCTTTTGAATGAAATTAAGAAACAAAGTAAGTAGATTAGAAAACAATCAGCCATGACGATGAGCCCAATGGCCTAGCTATAGCCCCATTGAGCCATTGCTCAATCCCTTGTTGCTAAGAAGTTTTGATCTATATAGGGAAAGGGCAAGAAGGCCATAGTGGATAGGCCCACGTCGAGGGCCACTTGCACTTGATGCATCTCACGCCCAGTCGACATTGTACTAGAGGTTGCCCGTGCTAGGTATTTCCCCTCTATAGAAGAGAGAGAGAAAGAAAGAGGGAGGAATAAAGGACAAAGAGGGGGAGAGAGGGAGAGGTTGGTGGGGATAAAAATATAGTCATGGGGAAGAGGAGTAAAGGACAAAGAGGGAGGGAGAGGCCATTGGGGAGAAAAATATAGTCAAGTACTCATGTCACTGGTGGGTCCATTTCACTAGTTCCAATCATAGGGTAATAATAATGTGAGTGGGTCTTGCTATTAGCCACCTTGAGGAAGCACACATGGGAAAAGGGAGTCACAAATATTTACTAGCGCTTTATGAACTGTTAGGGAAAATCATCACCAATGTATCTATGATTGAAAGGTCCTATAAGCACCAAAGAGGAGGTGGATAGGGTGTCTATACCAAACTTACCTAGGGATCAAATTAAATTACCACTAGAAAAAAAACATAAATTACCAAGATGTGCATTTAAAGGGTTTTTTTTGTGTGCCCTAGCTTACCCTTAACACACAAAGAAGTTTGTAGACAAGAGCCAATCCTATCAACTAGCCTATAGCTAATTTAGGTAAAGGTCACATAAGCAAAAATATGTGTGAAAGGATCAAGATGCCCAAGAGGGGGTGAATTGGTCTTTTCTAAAATATATTACAAGAATTAAGTCCTAATTCTAAAACCTAATCACCCCTTGTACCTAAAGTGCAGTCTATTGATTCTACCACACAAAAGTTTAGCAACCTAGGTTCCAAACCTACTCTAGCATGTCAAGTCTAAGAAAGTAAATGCAAGAAATGGATTTGCTCAAATTAAGAAGGGAAAGAAACACGACGATGTTTGTCGAGGTATCGAGGAGTCGACAATTCCTCTAGTCTTTGTTGGAGCACCTACGCAAGGGTATCGCTCCCCCTTGATCCACACAAGGATCAAGTGCTCTCTATGGGATGATTCTTTGCCTTTATAGCATGTTGAATCGCCCACAACCTCTCATAAGTCAAGTTGGGTCATTAACAAGCTCCTCCAAATGATCACCAAGCTCTCAATCGCTACCGATTCGTCTAGGTGATGTCGATCACAAAGAGTAAGAAGCACAAACTCTCACTTGACCATGACAACCCTAGTGAGATGGGTGGATGTGCACTTTCTACTACCTAAGCACTAATGAGGTCCTTAATCTTGAGATTATCAAATCACAACTCCTCACTAGACACTTGCTCTCCCTTGGCACTCAAAGGTGTTCCTTAGCTCATCAAAATGAGTAAGAAGGATAGGTTGGAGGTGATGGAGAAGTATAAAAAACCCCCACTCCAAAACATACTCATTGAGATTCAACTCAACATTCTAAGTGGTGATCGGACGCGTCCGGTCGTAGACTCGCAGTCCAATAGCTATATATCGCTTATGTCATCACTCTAGACGGACTATGATGACACACGTCCCACATTGATTAGACACATCTGGTTAGCTCATGTGTTCTTTGGACCCTCTCTATAAAAGTGATCCGACTCTACTAAGCATTTGGTCAGCACTGATCGGCACGTGTTTGATCTAGCGAACACATCTCTATAACCTCTCTAGAAACAATTGGACTCTACCCATAGCATGTTTGGTGTTGCGTCCATAACATAAAGAGCATGTAGTGCTCATAGTCATGTCTGGTGGACTCTATTGGTGGTTTGGTGACATACCCTAGCCACTTTGCACTGACCGGACACGTCTGGTCCCACGGGTACCAACGTTCGGTGCACTAAAAAACACTCCATTCAACTCCAAATCAAATTTCCTTGAGAATGGAAGTTATTCCTATTGATTTTAGGGCCAACCCTGAGCTACCTAGTGCTAAGTTGGACAAGTGTGCACCATGCCTAAACCATTAGACTCATCTAGGTCAAGCTACCAATTCATACCCCCTTCGTAATACGGTTAAAGGAAAATCAAAGTCCTAATCTACTCTAAGTGTCTCATAACTCCAAACGACACTTAGAACTAGATCATCCTTAACCTTGTTTTGATCCTTCGAAAACCAAAACGATATACATCACTAGGTCATGAAAACCATTAGTTATCCAATCAATCACATTATCATGACCTAACTCAATTTGTCTCTTCAAAACACACGTTAGTCATAATAATCTTATGTTGTCATTAATCACCAAAAATCACTAGGGGGCTAGATGCTTTCAATCTCTCCTTTTTGGTGATTGATGACAATATGACCTCGAGTATGTATAAAAAGGGTTTGGTAAGGTTTTTGAATGACTTGATTCATAGAAGGATGGATTAGTGTATATAAATGAATATACATGCTTATAATAACCAAGCCGCAACATGTACTCAACAAATATGAAATAAGTACGAGTACTAATCATTATGCCCAATATGTAAATTGGAGTGAAGTGTGGAAGCGTAACATGAGCATAAGCATGTGACATGACATATATAGATATGAAGAAAAGCACACATGTCACACAAGCAAGTAGCATCACACATATAATACAATGCATGAAATCGGTAAACAAATGCATGATGAAAGAGTATATAATACACACAACAGATCGAAAACCCTCTCACAACTACCCCTATAGCATACTCATCCCTCTCCCCGCTTTGGCATGAAACACCAAAATCTACTGTCAGAAGGTGGGGCTGAAGCAGATGAGTCGTGCGGGGTAAGTTCAAACTAGGAGGATTTGGTCTCTAGGCTGGAACTGTCGGCTGCCTAAGTTCAATGTAGTGTCCGGCTCAGTAAAATAATAAGCTGAGTTCACCGTCGTGTCCGTGAACCACTAGGGTGATTCTGGTGGCATGCCCTAGCCACCTTGGATTGACTAGACACATCCGGTGCCAGGTGCACCAGTGTCGAGTGCATTGAAAAACACCCCCAAAACAACACAAAATCAAATTTCTTCAAGAAAGAAAGTTGTTCCCACTAATCTTAGGGTCAACCCTAAGCTACATAGATCTAAGCAGTTTGATAAGTGTGCACCACAAATAAAATTATTAGACTCATCTAGTCAAGCTACACGTTCACCACCCCCTTTATAGTATGATCAAAGGAAAAACAAGTCCGAATCTACTCTAAGTGTCTCTCAATTCCAATCAACACTTAGAACAAGATCGTCCTTAGCCTTGCCTCCATCCTTTGAAAACTGAAACGATATCCATCGCTGGTGGCATGAAAACCATTGGTTGCTCAATCAATAACCATTAGCATAACCTAACTCAAATTGTCTCTACAAAACACACGTTAGTCATAATAACATTGTGTCATCATAATCATCGAAACCCAATAGGGTCCTAAATGCTTTCAATGTTCACAAGCATAAGGGCCTGTTTGGATGAGGACTAGGAGACTTGTTTTGGCAAGGCATACCCATGCCATTCATTTCAAATGTCTAGGGTTGCTTATTCATTGGTCTTTGCAACATTCTTTTCATACATCTCTAAGACCTCTTGTAACATGTCTAACACACATATTTAACACCATGTCAAACACTAGATTTGTGTTGCCATCTAAATCATAAAAACTAAAAGATATAATTATAAGCACATGATCCTTAGAATGTCTCAACAACAATATTCACGAAGTGGAAAGTCAAAGTCAGGGGTGTATCCTCTAGGAGGGTGGGGGGTGAGGTTTGATGGGCCCACCGAATCACCGGCACACACCTTAAAGAGCACCCTAATGCAATCATGCGGCGATACCGCGACACCTTACGATTTTCATCCTAGCATGGTGGTTGCAGTTTTTTAAAAAAAAACTTTATTATTTACCATCAATTTTTTTCGGCTGATTTGTTTGTTCTTTTTTTTTGAGTGGAGGTTGCTTTTTTTTCGGGTTAGCAAATAAATTTGAGCCGAGAAATAAAAACCTACATTTGTTCTTCATGGGCCGCGGGTCAATGGTGTGCCAAATAGGCCCGCAAACTATCGGACGCATTGGAAGGCCCGCGACTGCGGCTGCGGCTGCGCGCGTGTGAATGTGAACAACGAAAACGTAGTAGGACGGACCTGTCTCTTTTGTTTCTCCGAGACGAGAGAGAAGTCTTCTCTGTCTCAGCGGGGTCCCGTCTCAGCGCCGACGCTTTCCAATTCCTTCCAATCGACTCCTCGCCGTCCCCCTCGCGGCTCTCCTCGCCCCTCCCTCCCTCCTTCCCTCGCAAAACCCTACGGGCCCCCTGACCAAGCTCCGGGGACGAATGGACGGAGGAGCCGCCTTCCCGGGACGCCGCCGGTCCCTCGCTCGCCGGAGGACGTCTTCCGGGACTAACCGCGCGCGCCAGGCCGGCCTCATCAGGGCGCTCACAACCGGTAATGCCCGCATCTACTTCGCGTGCGTTCCTCTCTCTCTCCCTCCGGCTCGGAGCTACGTGCTGACTTGTTTGTTTCCCGCTTGGCTGCAGATGTGGAAAAGTTTTACGTGATGTGCGACCCAGGTGCGTCTGCTTCCCCGCCCCGATCCGGCTGGGATTTTTAGGGTTTTGGTTTTGGGAGGTGCGGATTCAGATGTTTATCACACGGATTTGGAGCGTGTTTGCTTTGCAGTTTCGGATAGCTCTCTCTCCAAAAAGCCGATCTAGGGGCGGTTAGTCCGCTGATTTTCGGCGTTTTTTTTGACTTATTTATTCTTTAGGGGCGTTCCTCCGCCCATTCATTGGGTCTGGTGCGTGCCCTGGGAGGCTATTTGGCCGCGGAATTCCTACTCCAATTTGCTCGTGACAGCCGCTGAGCTTTGCTTCGGCTTCCCGTTTCCCCTGGCGACGTTCTAGTTACTGCTTGTGATGTTCATCTGGGGGTGGAAAGCGGAAAGGCTGACGGGTGCGGGAATCCTTATCTTCTGAGCTGGTCGACTGCAAGGCCGGCCAGTCATCTCGAAAAGTCGTGCGGCTGTCGATTTACTGTTATGCTCCCGGACAACGACTTCTGCCGCAACTGTACAAGGGGCATTTTCGGGATATTTCGTCAGTGACTCACTGATGATGTCTGGTAGTGGAGTGTCAGGATAGCATTTCTTTTTCCTAGTCCAAGTCAACATTGGGTTTCGTTCCTGGACACCAAATTTTTACTCGGTTTTGGCAATGATAGTATTGCAAACACTTTGTCACTGCAACTTTCCCTGGATTCAGCTACTTATTTCCCACTTTGTCAATGCCCTCCTAAGTCGATGGTGACAGAAGTTGGCAAACAAATGCATGTACCCTGGTCACTTATAATTGTGAATAAGACCAGAAGCTTTGTCTAGATACGTAGCTACATTCTGATTTAGTTTGGGTCTGAGGGAGTATGTTGGTTATTAATATCACATTATGATTTTTATCCCAGCTCAAAATCTGTATCTGTACAACATTAAATTGCCAACATTATTTTAGATGCTTAGCACAAGGGACATAGTGCATCTTTTTCATGCTTTTGGTCAAAAAGCTTGCCCTTTTATGTCTCCTTTCCTTTTTTTCATGAAATGTTTAATCTGTATTTTTTAAAAACACGTAGGGAGATGGAATGCATATTTTCATATGGTCAATTTAGTCTCTCTCATTCATCCTGTTTCTATTGTGTTGACAGAGTCTCAGCTTTATGACTCTTGATTCATTTTCGTTTAAAGTGAGCAATTTTAGGTTTAGAGCCTGAAACAACCGCAAATACCTTAATTGAGATATTACTTTCTTTTGTTTTGTGCAGAGAAGGAGAACCTATGTTTATATGGACTTCCCAATGAGACATGGGAAGTAAACTTGCCTGCTGAGGAGGTCCCTCCTGAACTCCCAGAGCCAGCTCTGGGAATTAATTTTGCTCGTGATGGGATGAATGAAAAAGATTGGTTATCACTTGTTGCAGTGCATAGTGATTCTTGGCTAATGTCTGTTGCATTTTATTTTGGAGCAAGGTTTGGATTCGACAAGGAATCCAGGTATTCTATTTGTTTTATTCTAAGATAGGATTTTTCTGTTTGACTGTGATATTAATGTTTCTTGCCAATGGACCTCCCTCAAGTATTTAGTTTAGGAACTAGTTATTGTTTCTCATGAGTATTCATTTTCTTTATGTGAAAGGTTTCATAGCCTTGCGTATGTGACTTGTCACATTTGGGGGGGAATTACTGGGGGCACATCTTTTCCCTGGGAAAAATTTAAAATTCCATCGCTGCAAAGTTTTGAGCAGTCAACTTAGAAAACAGAATCCTTATTCCCGTTATTCAAATAGGGGAGCTTCCACTATTTTGGGTTAGTGTCGCTTTTGAGGTTCCCCTTTCTTTTTTTCTTTGGGGAAGCTTTGAATATGAACATTTCATGTGTCCAGTCCCTTTTGTGTTTTCTCAAAATTTTGGGTTTTGCACAATTTTTCCCGCTTTTGGGTGCTTCGGGCTACTTTTATTAATTAAAATATTTGTCACTACATTTAACGCATGATTGAAAATTTAGATGGTTTTGTAAACAAAAAATTTTCATATTCATCATTAGGAAAAAGGGCATTGGGTGCTACATTGGGTTTGGATTAAATTTTTTTTAATGCAAAAGTGGTTTAAATAATTCTGGTTTACTTTCCCCATTTTTTCACCCTTTTCCATAAAAAAGTTTTTGGGGGGGAAAATTTTGTTGGATTAAGTTTTTTAAGTTTTTGAAAGGTTTTTTAAAAATTGGGTGGATTTGGGTTTTTAATAACTTTAATATTCCATTGTACTTTTGCACTTCCAACCCTTTTTTGGGTCATATTTTAAAAAAAGTTTAAAAATTAAATAAAAAATTCTTGTTTCCTAAAACCCGGGAAATTTCCCTATTTAAAAAATATTGGATTTGGATGAAAACCATGTGGGGCAAAAAATTTTCTTTGAAAAAAATAATTTGTGGAGGGGCACCTTCTGATGGTTGGGGGCCTTTCCCGAAAAAAGGGCCCCTTCACCATGATCAATAACCTTCCCACATATATTAGGTTTTCACAGGAAAATGCCAAGAAAGAGCCCAAAAAAAAAAACCCCCTAAAAGCAACAATTAAACTAACAAATCTGGCCCCAAAGGTATATATTTTTTTTTTTCACAAAGCTAAATCGTTTGGCATGGCAACAAGGGCCCCCTAACCAATAAATTCCTTTGATGGTGGGGCGCAAAAAATTTGATGAAAACCCCAGCCCCCCCACCCAGGTTTAAAACCCAAAAACCCAAAGGGCCCAAAGAGTTGTAAGCCGAATCTTCCGGGTAGGACAGCTAATAGATTTGAACACTTTATTCTCAAACTGTCGACATTGATGCTTGAGGTGCCTCTAAATCTAGTCAGTAATTACGAGTACTGACCAACTGTAAACTGTTGTAGTTTGTATGGCCCTCTAGCATCTATGTTCTGTAGTCTTCTGAGTTGTGTGTTTAGATTCCAACTGTGCCATTTGTGATGAAGCAGTCGTTAAAAGTTAGATCCCAGTCATTTCCTGACTGCATTCGTCTTCGTGTAATCGTGTTTACGCAGAATCTAGCAGTAAAAGTCTGTTCCTGAATGTTTAGGGATTCGAAAATGCTAGTTTACGCTCTGTTTGGGACTCCTTCGTTCTATTTTTTTAAGCTCTGCTACATATTTTTTAGTCAAATGGTTTCAGCTTTACGCACACAGCTCCAGTAAAAATTTAGTCAAATGGTTTCAGCTCTACGCACACAGAGTTTGTGGAGTAGTCTCAAACAAACCCTTAATAAGTGGCTTTGCTTCTCCCTCTTTTTCTCTCTCCTAACAGGACACTTCCCTTTTCTTTCTTATGTTTCTACTAGCGCCTGTTCGTTGGCGCTTATCAGCCATCGAAATAGTGTTTTTGTCTCACAGAAAAACAGTCAAAAACGCATCAGCCGGCTTATTAGCCACTGAAAACGATAAAACGAACAGGGTGTAGGAGTCTACGGGGCCTGTAGGAGTCTACGGGGTTTTCTATAGCGCGTTTGCAAGGATGTACCTCACTGGCCTGGGCAGCTGGTCTGGCATGGTTAGTTAGAGGCCGGTTCAAATGGTGCAACTGAGTTTGTTTACGTCTATGTTCTTGGGAGTCGAGCTTGGACGAGAGTATGTTTGTTTGCTTGTATCGGCGTGAATGGAAGAGGAATTAGTAGGTGAGAGAACAACTAGTGCGCTCAAAGGAGTCAGAACGAGCCGTGAGCCACCTTTTTTGCTACTTTGAGTAGCGTGCGAGCTAAGCTCCCCAGCGGCCAGGCGACACAAACACTGGAGCTGTAGCATGGGAGCGCAGCCGGCTTTCCGGCCACCTCGGCAAATGTTAAAAGTTGCTAGATACTATTATGAAATCATGATCACTGATGGTGGCTAGAGAGAAAAGTATTGTACCAATCCTGATAAGTTTAAGTGAACAATAACAAAAGCTGGACTAACGAGCCAGCTCGGCTTGTTAGGGCTCGCTCGTTTGGCTCGCCAAGGTAACGAGCCAGCTCGGCTCGGCTCGTTAACGAGCTCGAGCTGGCTCGTTAGGCTCGCGAGCCAGACAAACAAAAATATTATTATATGTATTTATTTTAATTTTGAGAATAATAATAATATAAAAGTTGTTTATTCATAAGTCGTAAATCAAATAAAAAATAGTATGTATTAATAATATAGTACTACACTATACATATACTTATCCATACTTTTATATTATATATAATACATCCCTAATATGTTATTGATTATCTATAATCCATTTAAAAACAAAATAAATCCATATAATCTCTAATTTATAAAAGTAAAATCCAATTACTAACTAATTATAAAGTGTAAAACATGAAGTCTTATGAAACTAATAAAGTTTAGGGTCAATAACTTTGACTCATTAGGCTCACGAGCGAGCTCGCGAGCTGGCTCATTAACTACACGAGCAAAAGTGATGGCTCAGCTCGTTGAAAAATATAAACGAGCCGAGCCACTAACAAGCCGAGTCGAGCGAGCTACCGAGTTACGAGCTTTTCGTCCAGCCTTAACAATAACCATTATTTTTTTCTCTTTTTTCGACTAACTTTATTTTTTATCTATGCAAAGATGGAATATGTATATGTATTTGCACATATACAAATCCAAAATTAAGGAAAACTGTGTGATAGATTTTGTATTATGGTTCATGGCCGGGAGTGGGCGCACAATCTCCATTGTAATAATTGCACTTCATGTATATGCCATGTCTCCGAACTTGTTGTAAGTTGATGTCTAGGTGTGGTCCAACGGCAGTATATCTCAATAAAATCCTCTCTGTTGAGCTAGAGAGGACTCTCTATGGCGGTACATGCATGTATGTATCATTAGCTTGCTGCACTTTCATTAGGTTCACTTCACACCTGACAGTATGACGCGATCGACGCCATTTTCGGAATGAATTGTTATGAGCATCATCCATTTTCGGAGTTCCCTTTTGAAGTTTTGCCCTTGCGTGCGAAAGTAAGGCCCCATTTGACAGGGCTCCTAAGTCCCAACAACTTTGACTTCTCTAACGTATTTATTGTTCATACGTTGTTTAAGGGGCAATTTTTATCTCTTCTCTTCTCATAAAAATCAGTGGAAATAGGACTTGAGTAACAAGTAAACCAAGATTCTCCAACTCCATACACAGCTTCCTCCAGAACGGGCAGATGCTGCTATGTTATGACCAAGGACGAAGGAGGCCCACGGAGTACTGGAACCAAGTCCTGCTCATGCAAAACGATTATAT
Organism: Microstegium vimineum; assembly: GCA_022036555.1. Classification (NCBI taxonomy): domain Eukaryota; kingdom Viridiplantae; phylum Streptophyta; class Magnoliopsida; order Poales; family Poaceae; genus Microstegium; species Microstegium vimineum. Next base: position 64,474 of record JAJDON010000046.1, read on the forward strand.
GAAGTAGTATTCATAGTAGTATTAAAAAACAGTTGCAACATACTCTCTCTGTCCCTGTATATAAGTCGTTTTGACTCTTGACTCTGTGCAGCAGTAATTGTTTGAACCTGGACTAGTACCCAGTGTGCAGATACATTGCAGAATGAGTGAATTTAGACATTCATTGTTGGTCCTAAAACGACTAACATAAGGGGACAGAGGGAGTATTATATTTACGTACTGTGTATTTGAATTGAAGTTTCAAGGCTGCAATAATACCACTCACGTTGGCATTAATCATGTCCGTGGGATCCGCGTGAACGGAGGAGATCCGGTCCTTACTTTGTGTCGGCGTGTACATCGTCGCAAGCAGTACCATACCAAGGGTCCGTATATATAATTCAAATTCAAACAAACTACGGAGAAACCAATTTTACCGCCTTCAGCTTTCAGACTTGAGGCGGCTAGTAAATCTTCGTTTCCTTACAATATAAATAACTCCATATTTGATTTCATTGTTTTCTTTTTTTTTTAATTTGCTCTTATCATTTTCTAAAGCAGGAGAAAAAAAAACAATGACAATTCTCTACAGTCTCGTTTGCACGCCTACCTTTAGAGTTAATTTGGAAATAAGAGAAAGACAAACACAAGGATAGAAACTCCTCCATAATTAACTAAATTGGTATTTAAATAATATTCTCATGGATTTCTCACCATGGAAAAAGTCAGAGATTCTAAAGGGATTTGAGTTTCCAAAGAGGTCTTAGCCTGTTCAGCTGTCATGGCTGCAACAGCTGCTGCAAGCTCCGGCTGCAATTCTTCTGTATAGATATTGTAGCAGTTGTGCATTGTTGCTATCTACTGCTATTCAAAATTAATTCTAAATTACTCTCTCCATTCTAAATTATAAGATATTTTAAGAATCTTGGAAAGTCAAAATATCTAAAGTTTAACCAATAAATATAAAGAAAACTATAAAGACTTATGATATCAAATAGACATACTATGAAAATATAATTGATAACGAATCTAATGATACTTAGTTGACATTATAAATGTTATTATATTATTGTATAAGTTTGGTCAAACTTAAGATAGTTTGACTCCCAAAATTCTTAGAATGACTTATAATTTGGGATGGAGGGATATAATTTATTTGACTTTTTTACCTCAATTTGATTACTCATTATTAAAAAATATGTGTAAAATATCATTTTTTTCCTTGTGTTTTGCTTTATTAATAATAGTTATTCATCTGCATAAATTGTTCAAATAAAATGGTTTTTCAAACTTAATATAAAAAAAGTTAAATAAATTATAATTTAGAACGGAGTACTCTCTCTTGGCTTTGAATTCCTCCTGCAGAAGAGACCTCTAATTGCTTAAAAAATGTGCCCTTGGTAACTCCGCTCGACACAAAGAAACTTATCATTGTCAGGACCAAGCGTATGGAAATCTCAACAAATCAGCATCTTTATTTATGTTTGGGCGGTTTATTTAATGAATGAACTGGAGTATCGTTGCCAAAAACAAACAGTTGATGACCTCGGCCCCTGCTTTGACCGACAAAACACGGCCTAGATCAGTGTGGGAATTCCAAGAGAACACAACACGTGAACCTGAATCCACGATCCATGGTTTATAAACGCCCTGTTTCGATGTTTTAGATAGTAATATAAAATCACGGTGCATACGTTAAGAAGTACTTATAGTTTCTGAATCCGTAAGCTTCTAAAATCAAGGTTTATGCCTTATGTTGTAGTATTGAAAAATCATAGTATCAAGAAACTGTAGTTTTAGAATCATTGTTGTACAAAATTATCATTTAGGTAAAAGAGATCTAGAGTGGAGTTTTAAAACTCTAAAAAGACTGTAGTATCAGAATACCATGATATTTAAAATCATAAAGTTTGTTGCACCCAAAAATTTATGACACTAAAACCAAAATCAAAGTATTTTACGAAACCATAATATTTTTCTAAAACTCTAAAAATAGCTTGTATCTAAACAAGGTCTTAGAAAAGACAGTTGTAGGGCGGAGTTTTTGAAACAGAAAAATGCTATACAGTTCTTAGTAATGTTATGGTTTTCAGAACAATAAGGTTTACGGTGCATCCAATCCAAATACATCATAGGTGTTCTAAACTAAAGTATTTTTGTAAAATCATGGTCTTTTTACACCTAATGTTAACTTTAGGTAAAACCCAAGGTAAACAATTGCATCGTGGCACTAGTTCACCAACTAGTATATTACTTACATTTCTAACGGCTTCTTTAATTTAGCCACCGGCCGGTAACAGTTTAAAACATAAATCAATTGACCCTAATTAAGCTAATTTCTAGAGACATATTCCCTAGACTATGGTGTTTAGTTTAAATACTAAGGGCGGTTTTAAATTAAAAAGTTTCCTCACTTGATGAAATGGTGCTCTGTCAATTTGTGAATTGTGCGTCGGTTAGGTTTATTGTCGTAAAATCTGTCCACTTAGGTTAAATCCTCGACTTGATATAGATGCTCGACTTATTCCAGGGTTTAACATCACTATTCTTTCAACAAAAGGCGACATGCGTGTCAGCACCAAAGCACGTGTAAGTGACTTTGTCGATCAAGATTTGATGGTCCAACTTAGTTCTTTGAAGGAGCTCACAAGAGTTAGGATGCACGTGCATGCATTTGTAGAGGTAAATATATATGAGCATCTACGTTTGTATTAGTCTCGTTCAAAAATTATATTTTAATTTAACTAAATTTATATAAGAGATTAATACTTACCATACTAAATAAGTATCATTAGATTTCATGTGATATATTTTCATAATTGATTTAGAGTTTGTTTTTTTTATAACTTGGTTAAACTTAAGTTAGTTTTACTATGAACAAATTTTAAATTATATCTTTGCTAGGACAGACGTGGTACGTTTTATACAGATGAAGTACAATACTTTATTATGATAATTAATTATTACTCCCTCCGTCTCTTTATTTGAGTCGTTATAGCTTCTCAGCACATACATCCGAGATTCCTTGAACGTGGGCAGATAAACGTCCAGATGCACAGCAGGCTGTGTGAATGCATGTGCTCAGATGCTACTCCACGACGACCATCATTGCGGGATAGAGGGAGTATGTGCATACAAAAATATTTCATTCAAACTCAAACCACAACCAAAGTTTTGGAACTTAACTTGACAATTAGTATATCACATAAAAGAGAGAATTTTTAATAAATAACAAAATAATCATTTTGGTTTCTCAAATCTAAAACTCAATTTCGTTCTTGAACTTTTAAAATGGTTCATTCCTCAAACTTTACCATTGGGTTTAGTTTCATCCTAAAACTATTTCAGTTGTCATTTTAGTCCTTAAACTTTGCATTTTGGGCTTAATGTGATCCACGGGCTATGAAAGTTCAAGGACCAGAACAAAATGCACCTAATAGATTATGGCTAAAATTGAACCCAAAGTGTAAAGCTTGAGGATTAAAGCGGTCACTTCGATACTCATAGATGATCTGAGTCTAGAAGTAAAGTTTGATGAGTGAATTGGCCACTAAAAATTTAGGCCTCCTGTGCAATGCAATAAATTCACAGGACAAATTCAATCCATTTTTTACAAGGAAAACACAGAAAACGGGAGATTTCCCTCTATTCCAAAGAGAGCCTCAGGGATGAAGCTAAACCTTGAACGATAATTACCGGACCAAAATGACTATTTGGTTTAACCTTCCTGATTTTATAATCCGGTTGATTGTTCTTTGAAAAAGATATTCTTTTCTGCTGCATTATATTCTGTGTGTTGTTTGTGTCAGCCGACAAACTGTAACTGTGGTGCAGAGGGAAGACAGCACAACGAGCAAGAAGCGCCTGTGACAGCAGGGGTGGTGGGGAAGATT